>APFE030236351.1:140196-159566 GCA_000404065.3 Pinus taeda
AGTGAATTGAGTGTAATGTTTGATTAACTTGTTAGAGGGGGAGTAAACTATCCTAGCAAGGTTGACAACAAGTTCAGAGTCATCGAAAGCAGTAAAACAATTTCATCCCAATGCATAGGCTTATTAAATTCCAAGAAGAAGGACTTCAAACTCAACAACATTGTTGGTATAATGGAATTCAAGCTTAAAGGCATACTGGTGCATTTTACCTTGAGGAGAGTATGCAAAATACCATCACCATTTCCTTTGCTAGATGAGGAATCGTCAAAATTTAAATACCAAATTTTATCGTTTGATTGAGGTTCACTTGGTGGGGGGTTGTCTTCCTCTATGAAGAGGGAGTAAATGGCCATTTCCTCTTCAACGTAATTAACATGAGGTTCAGGTAAAACTTCAATGAAAGGAGTGATATGACCTTCCCTATAAATGATGATGTTCTTATCATTTTTAGGAATAGTCATATGTGTTCCATCGAGTGATAGGTATCCACCTATTTGGACCAACCACTTTATACCCAGTATGATCACATAATTTGGAACCAAAATGTCATTAACCTCAATGTTCCACATAGTTCTAATTTTAGGATGGGCATAAATGACTAAAGTGACATCTTTGATTTTGCCAATAGATTCTTGTAGTGAGTTATTGAAACTTACTATCTTCCATAAAGTATTAGCTATACATTGTAGACCCAATTCTTCCTTGATGATTTTGGGGATAACATTTGGCCTAGACCCCCTGTCTACCTACCAACAATGTACAATATATCATGGATTTTCATGTAAACATAGAATGGAGAGCTTGTAAAGGGTCTCAAAGGATGTTTAGTGGAAAAAACTATTTCTTGAGAAGGTTCTTCAGGTTGTATCTCTTAGTTATTGACGGGAACAAGAACTTTCCCTTCAATGAATTATTTTAGTTGTTTTTGTTGCTCAGGGATTGTGACCATATAGAGTAATGAATTATTAGCTTTAGTGTTGGCCATTTGACTTAGAATGTTGAACTTTAGTAATTTGATTGAAGAAGAATAAGGGGAGGAGTATACGGTTTGAGTGGAATAGAGGTATATACAGGTGAATGATTGGAAGAAGAAGGAGAGGAATATATAGTTTGAGTGTAAATATAAATCTTTATAGGTGAATGATTGGAAGAAGAAGGGGAGTAATATATAGTTTGAGTGGAAATAAAAGTATTTACAGGTGAATGATTGGAAGCATGATTGGTATTTTATTTGGAGGCTACTTGGAATATTGTTCCTTGGAGATATGAGCCTTGTGAGAATTTCTAGTTTCAACTTCTAGGACATCCTCTTTATCGACCCAATGAAGAATTTCCATGTTTAGGTCAGGAATTTTACCAAAAATCCTATCCCTTTCACTTTTCCAAAATTGACACGTTTTCCCATCATGACATTCCTTGAAAATGTCTCACCATGGACAAGAATGTTGAAAATTGCAACAATAAATGTTGAAAATAACATCAAGAAAGATTCTGATTTAATTTTTTCCTTGAATTGAATTGGGAAAAAAAATATAATTCCACATCTCATGACAAATTGTATTAGTTAAATAAGTTAGTTTGACTTAGTTGGATCAGTTAATTTGAGTTGAGGGTCTTATTTGAGTCATGTAGAGTGTCTCCTACTTTATAGGAGCCTTGGTTGAGTTTATTTTGAGTTGTAATTAATTAATTTATTCTAACTAATTTAAAGAAAGTTAAACTAGTTCCAAATGTTCAAGGAACTATTGGGAGGTCTAGTGGTGTGGTGCTTCATGCAGTGATCAACTTGTAAAGAGATGATTCACTCATAAATAACTCATGCATGTGAGATCTGAGAAAGACCCAGTTGATATTGGAGTTCAAGGACAATGTACTATCAGTTGTATGATCATCTGAATTGTATAGGTGGTGCATGCAGTCAAAGGAAGATCCTAAAGGAAATGCACAATTCCTTTGAGGAAATTCCAATTAAATAGGGGCATAATTCCTCATTGAATAGTGCAAGGAAGTAGGAGGTTGGAAGGCTAGGAATTTGGCTAAGTATTGGCCAAAGGAAGTTAGACAGGCATATGATAGAAAATACTTGTGCAGGTTGAGCTCAAGGTTGAGAAGAGCATATTGTATTCATCCAAGGCTTGCCTATGAAGCATTGAGATAGATAGAGATAGTGCAGAGGTTGCTCAGGCTTAACCAAAGCGTTGTAATATTCTCATATTTTTTTACTAATGCAATACATAGATAGTAGGAGTTTTTAGCTGTGGTTTTCCCTGGGAAATAATTGTGTAATGTGTTGATTGAATTATTTCTCTTGTATGCTTCATGATTTCAAGATAGTTTAATTGTTTCTGCTGATAAGTAGAGTAGATTCAAGTCTATTTTTTTAGCAAATTACAATTAGCAGTTTGAATCTACAAGGAATTTCTACATGGTATCTCAGGTAGATTTGTAGAAATTTCTACATGGTATCAGAGCTAAAATCACAATAGAAGAGAATATTTCGAAGTTGTACTCACAGATTGATGGAGCTCTAGTTCAAGGCAGATCCAGAAGAACCTATGTGTGTACTTCTTAATGGAGCTAGAAGGTTTGTAGTGGGAAGATCAACGAGGGAATGTTTAGTGATACAAGAGGGAGTTGTGATAATTGATATTGGAAGAATGAGGGGCACAAATATTTCCCATAGGGAGATTGAGACTCAGAGGGAGTCTAGTTTTAGAGGGAGCATCCCTATGGACGCTAGTACTTTAGGATATCGAGAGATCAGATTCATTATTGTAGTAGTTGCAACAAGAGTGTGGAAGTAGCAACAAAGTAGCTACAATAGTAGTATGAGTAGATCAGATTTCGTCATGCATGCAACTATACCTCTAGGTGTGAGGTGGGGTGATATGAAACCTTAGTCCAATTTTTTTAGAAATTGGGTAGGGTCCATTGAGGTTTGTTTGTCTCATGGATCATTACCTTGCTACGGGGGCCCATAGTATTCAGTACCAACATGATTAATGTTAGTAAAATAATGAAGAGTGTAGAGCAGTGTTGACAATAGAGTAGGAAGCTCAGTAGCAGAGTAAAAAATAACACATTTTTCCCAGTAGACAATTACACACAGAGTTGATTCAATTTTTTTTTTTTTTTGAATTCTTTTTAAATTTAGATGTTGTAGTAACAACAACAACATTCATAAGAGTTTCATGCATAACATTCCAAAGCACTAGATTGGGATATATGTTAATCCCTTTCTTGTTGAGAGGGAGTGTTGAAAATTGCAATAAGAAATGTTGAAAATAACATCAAGAAAGATCCTGATTTAATTTTGTTCATGAATTAAATTGGGAATAAAATTGTAATTCCACATGTCATGATAACTTGTATTAGTTAACTAAATTCATTTGACTTAGTTGGTTCAGTTAATTCGAGTTGAGGGTCTAACTTGAGTCATGTAGACTAACTCCAACTTTATAGGATCCCTTGTTGATTCTATTTTGAGTTGTAATTAATTAGTTCAGTCTAACTCGGTTAAAGATAGTTAAACTAGTTCCAACCGTTGGAGGAACTAGTGGGAGGTCTAGTAGTGTGGTGCTTCCTGCAATGGAGTGTGGTTCTCTCTACTATGATCAACATGTAAATTGGTGATTCACTCATAAATAACTCATGCATGTCAGATATGAGAAAGACCCAGTTGATATTCGATTTCAGGGAAATTGTAGTATCAATCATATGATCATCTGAATTGTATAGGTGGTGCATGTAGTCATAGGAAGATCCTAAAGGAACTGCACAATTCATTTGAGGAAATTCCCATTAAATAGGGGCATAATCACTCATTGAATAGTGTAAGGAAGTAGAAGCTTGGAAGGCTAGGAATTTGTCTAAGTATTGGCCAAACATAGTTGGTCAGGCATAGGATAAAAAATACTTGTGCAGGTTGAGATCAAGGTTGAATAAAGCATATAATGTTCATCCAAGGCTTGCCTATGAAGAAATGAGACAGATAGAGATAGTGCAGAGGTTACTCGGGATCAAGAAAATAATTGTAATCTTCTCATATTTTCTGACTAATACAATATATAGATAGGAGGGGTTTTAAGCCATGGCTTTCCCCAGGAAATCATTGTGTAATGTTTTGATTAAATTCTTTCTCTTGTATGTTTCGTGATTTCGTGATTGTTTAATTATTTGTTGATGAGTAGAGTAGGTTCAAGGCAATTGTTTTAGAAAATTATAATTAGCAGTTTGAATCTAAAAGCAACTTCTACATGGTATCAAAGCTAGATTTGTAAAAATTTCTACATGGTATAAGAACTAGATTTGTAGAAATTTCTATATGGTATCAGAGCTATATTTGTAGAAATTTCTACAAAGAAAAGGGAGGAATATGTTTATAAACCTGCTAGGAATTATGTGTAGGCCCTGAAGTGGGGGTTTTAGATTGAGAGTTAAGTCTTCGTTCATATGTAATCAATATATTACTCATGTCTTGCATGAGTTACAAGATTGAAGTCATATTTGTTTGATTAGCTTGACCCTCGAGAGGTATGCATGTTCTTCAATGCTATTCTTCATATTCCAAGTAGATTTGCAAGGCAGACTCAAGGCTAATATCATTCCTTTCTTCTATCCATTAGTAATAGGGAGGAGGTGATGCAATATAGTACTGCATCATTACAACTTGGTTTTGAGGGCGGATAATCTCATAATTCTGATTATACAATTGAGTAAATTGAATACTAAAGGTTTTAATGTTTCGCCCATTTGGAAAGGAAACATTACTGTAGTCACGCAATAGATTGATGAGACTTCTAGGTCCACCATAAGTTGATTTAAACCAATAATAAATTTCATCCCAAGTGTTAAAGGATTTTGAATGTAATTCAAAGAAATGAGTTGTGGCCTTACCCAAGAGAGAATTTATGAACAATCACACACATTTATCAGTATAATTTTCCCTAATATGTGGCAATAATTTGAGAAAGAGATCAAGTGTTTGTTTGCAGCAATGGTGCCATCGACAGAGAAATTGGCGGGTGATCTTTAAATTTGGGAAGAGGAGCATTCACGGGTGAAAGATTCAAAGGATATTGAATGTGTCAAGGAGTTGCATTAACATTATCCTTAAACTAAAAAAGTCCATATTTTTTAATGAACTTCGCTTGATTGGTGGTAGATTTCTAAGGATTAAAAGATGAATAAATAGATCCAATTATGATAGTTGGGGTAACAATAGAGCTTGAACCAGATGAAGAAGACATGGAGGTTGTGGACCCCTAAGTCCCAGTTCAGGGCCAACCCTCTGTTCTAGACATGATTCATTTAGATGGTGAGGTAGTTCGAGATGAACTTTTGAGAATCTGTAAAAACAAACGGTGGGCTTCAACTTCTAAAACAACCCTAAAACACTGGATTTTGTTAATAAGAGGGTATTCAACACTGTCACCTCTAAGTATTTTGGAAGACAAAGTATCTCTATTCATGCAAAAGTTACTTGTAATAAAATTCCATATAACTTTTTACTGGCCAATGTGTCGATACTGCAGTGGAGGAATCAAACAATACAAGGAGAGATGGTTAGTGCCTCGTGGGATTGATATCATTTGGGTTGGAAAGAGGTGATACAAAATTAATTAATATAATTACAAACATATGAACAACCATTGCTAGATCAAACCAATCCTCGTGTCGATTATGATAACTCATGCAAATTTCCCATTAAAATCGAATCTAGTCATTGAGATCTCATGCAATATATTAATACTATGGAACATTTTCATTTAATATTAATGCATGCATGTAAATGATATACCCAATTACCAACTACCTTCTTACAATTTTCAAATGGAAATTTAACACAACATTGCCGAGGATTTAGGTTGTTTCACTATAAAAAAGAAGGCATAATATATTTTGACACAATATCATACTCTTGAAAATTATGCCATGTATAAGTTCACAATTTCAAAGTATTTTTTCATATCCTGATATATAATCTCATCATGGTTATAACCTTTGAATTGTGCCTCAATAATATAAGTTTTAACCTTATAATGTAACCTTTGTGTATACCTTTTATTGCACCAATATAATAGTTGTATTAAAACCATAGGTTTCAAGGTATATAAAACTTCACATGATATGGTAGAGATAATATTTGTAAAAAAATATATTTTAAATGAAACATATTTCATGGATTTTGTTATGAAGGAGTTTCTTTATAATTTTCTATATAAGACCAACATATTGGGAAATCTTCTCCAGGTCTAAATTTATGAAAACAACCTATAAAAATAAATATGATGAGTTGATGGGTTTTCTTAGGGTAGGATCCTACCTACTAGGTCAAATTTGTTATTAGATTTAATTTATTTTAGTGCCATTAGGGGGTATTATTTAAGGTTGGGCATAATGACTTGCAAAATTGTTGAATATTGACAAGTGTCAATAACAAACTTGAAATGGCTCACTTTATTGGAGTCTGAATCTGATAGGCTCTTTAAGATAATCCTTCTTGCTTCACTGTCATTTTCATTCTTCATTTCATTTAGTATGGAGCACCCTGCATCTAAATCAACAACCATTAAATAGCCTTCCATTCTAAACTTCCTGACCACATAGTTTGCTCCATTAAATAATGGTACTCTTTCTAGTGTAAGACAAACTTGATTAGCCATGTTTCCTTTTGATCTACCTTCAAGAAATTAAGCTATTCTTGAAGGAACCTTGCTCTGATACCAATTATTGGAAACAATGATTAATACCGAGAGGATGATGAATAAGTATTAAGGCTGATTTTTACTTTATGCCAATTTATATTTTCATTTCAGGCTTATCAAAAATTCCTGTGAGGCGTCATCATCATATCATACAACAAAAATACAAATCAACATATGAACACTTGCATGATGAGAAAGATACACATAAGACACTAAGGTTTAATGTGGAAACCCGTTTGGGAGAAAAACCACCAAAGCTTTGTCTACTTTATGATGTAAAATATGAGATCCTATTCTATTTACATCAATATTTGTGATCACCCACTCACAAGAAGAAATGAATCCCTTAGATTGTTTGTTGACACCCACTAATAGGAAGCACCAACTCCCTTCTTCTATAAACACCCGATCAACTTACCAGAAGCACCAACTGAAGCATCAAATTATTGTATTTGTTGCAAGCACTAACTTGAAGCTTCATGGATTTATGAAAGAATGCACTTGAAAGAAGAACCTACCTCCAAGCTCTACTTAGACATCCACCAGATGGAAGCTCCAAATCCCTATTTGTAGGGTCCAACCCATAGTCAATTAGGAAATCACTACTCACTATTCTTCGCACTGATGTTTCCTTGTTTCAACACTACGCTATGATGACCTTGTCCCTTAGTTCTCAACAACATATGCTTAGCCTTCTCCTCATTCTTTCCAATTTGTAGCAGATCTCAGTTTTATTCTTTTGGCTTACAAACGATAGACACTCAAGAGCTCTTAATTATTTTTCTTCCTAAGTCCCACTTAGCCTTTTGATAGTAGCACACTTACACTCAGATAACTCTCCAACAACTCTCAACAATTTGTCATTTTCCCCTATCGTGCACCTCTGCATTCCATGGTTTTGTGCATTAGTTACACAAAGAACAATGCAATATATCAAATCATCACATAGTCTCTATGTGTTTTGGTATGGTTCATTTTCATTAGGATAGGAGAACTCGTTCAGTATGATAACTACATTTCTTGCAGGGAAGACAATTGTTTTGTATTAATAGCTTGATTATGGACAAAAAATACTCAACCATCATACAAAGTCAAGGTATCCAATGATGCTTTTTAAGGCACACAAAAGTTGACAAGAACACTACAACACACCATCAGAATACATAAATTCCCTAGTATGAAATCTCATGCCTGGAAACTGATCAACAGTACAAATTTTTTGATCAGGGATGGCACACCCATACTAAGGACAGATTTCCTATTCTAATTGTGATTCTCATTTGAATCTTTGTGACATGAGGAGCACTCAGGACTATCATGCTTTTGTTTTGACCGAGCTCCATTATTTCACTCTATAAGTCATGGTCCTTTCTGCCTTAGTCTCTTAACCTCGACAATCACCATTACCTCCATTAATTCCTTTGGTGTGCTACTAGACTTGGTAGAGTCATCAAATGTTTCTGACTCATTCAATGTCTACATAAAAAAACTATAGATCTTAGCCAATTCTGGCATAACGGCCAAATATGGAGGAACCATAATAAAGAATTGCTAACCCATTCATGTTGTTTATAGACATAACCACCATAAAATTGGCTTTTGGGAACATTTTTGCACTATAGCCCTGAGGGCTTAATTATGTTCATTAACCTTCCATGACCATGGTCATAATGCACACATGAAACTAAGTACTAGACCAAAATTTAGCCCCTGAATTTTATTTCTTGGAAAAAACATAGTTGCACTCCTTTGATAACCTCTGAGGTCATTTCTTCCGAGGGGTTCCTTCCAAGATAATGTTTCCCTGGGGACCAACTACCTAACACGTGGACCAATCATATTATTTTTGAGATTACCTGTCCATCATGTCCCCTTGGAATGAAACTATTGCCATCACCTGCTATCAAACTTCACTGTCTCCCGACTTCCATCTTCTCGAAAGTTTCCACTAGAGACTCTAAGGAAAAACCTCCGTGAGCTATTTCTTCTAATGAATGATTCTTCTAAGGAGGTTTCTTCTGAGGAGGTTTCCTTCGAGGATTTTATTCTGGGGTTACATGTCCCATGGAACCGTGCCAATGACACCTTGAAAATTAATATTTCCATCAGGGTGACCTATCTACCATATCCTCTCAGAGATAATACCTTGGGATTTTCTACTAGCGACTCTCTAAAAAAATTTCTGAGATTGTTTCCGTCAAGATGATGGGTCGCTACTTCGACGATGGCACTTGTGATCCAATGTGTGCTTACTGTTGACCTGTACATCAACTATGAAATGATGCCATGTGGAACTTGATAAGTGCTGCCATGTGTTGCCCATTTTTGGCCCACTTGGCCATTCAAAAATTTTGAATCCACATGCCACATGTCACTCTCTTATTGGGCCACGTCATGCTCACATCATATTTCCATTGTGTCTCATTTTGCTAATCAAATCATGACATGTGTCTCATTCCCCATTACCATATGGAAAAAGGGGGATCCAGGGCCTTATTTTTTGTCAAATTATTAATAAAATTAATCAGGTCAGATGGAATTTTTTACAACACTTGCAGACATTATTTCCATTACATGCCTTTGTTACTTGTTGCAAATCTCAATGCTAAATCAAGGTGTCTCTTAGAGAAATCTCCGAGATATTTATTCCAAGGATGTTTCTTTCGAGGACTATTTATTTTGGTGGTATGTGTCTCTGTGGGACCATGCAAGAACCACTTGTGTGCCATTAATTGGTTTGCTACACTAGTTGTATTCCACCTTGTCTACCTTGATGTCCTAATGCCTAGTTGCCTTGGGATTTTAAACAGGTGTTGTGATGAAAAATCCTGGGGAAAGACCTTCTAGGGTGATGTAACCTAGAACCATCCCTCATGAGCTTAAGCCTTCCAATACCATTCTTCCAGCTATACTCAAGCACCACTATATGTTGACTGGAATGTTGGGACCAATGGCCAGGTCACTAGGTTGATTTTTGGCCTGCTAACCTGGAACAACCATAACTTTCGCTCCCAAGTGCCAAATTTAAACTTTAGGATACCATTAGAAATCTATTTCTAGCCAATATCCAAATATACCACTTCAAGGGGCATCTAAGGTGATCTCCTAAGGCATAAATTCCTCCAAATACTAGGACTCCCAACCACTATATGTATAGTATTTTAGCTTTCTTACATATCCTACTACTATGATGATTCTCTACCAAATACTATATAAAAGAAAATACTCCCCTTAATATTAACACTCCATTCACATCAATGCCAAGCACACTATGCATATGCCATCAATGTTAGCATAATTGATAGCAATGACAACACACTTGATGCCTCCTACCATCCTGACAATGCCAAATGTTCAACAAGCCACACACATTCTTGCACACTACATATTAATAAATTGATTAGTAGTTTTGAGTTATTAAATTTTTGGGCATGAAAATTTTGGGTTACATGTATATCGGGTGCGAAATAAGGGTGGGGGTTAACTGTCCCTGCTACTATGTTGACGTGGGATCATTTTATTTGAGCTTCCCAAATACTAAGCCCATTTTTTATTTCACATTTTTTAATTAAATAGTTATTATCCAATATTAAATGAAGTGTCTTTTTAATGCATATGAGGAATAAGTATTTTGAGGGAGAATGGGTGTCTGAAATAAGGAACATAAACTTTAACCCATAATGTTCATATCTTTGCATACATTCCCCCTACACGCACATATTCCACACACCTCCCTCTTGTATAACACTACATATTAATCAATTATTTAGTGGTTTTGGATTATAACCATGTGTGAGGAAGAAGTGTTGTGCGGGAGAATGAGTGTGTGGAGAAAGGAACATAAAATTTCTTCTGCAATGTTCTATACCTCCACATACATTCCCACACACTTCATATTTATCAATTAATTAGTGGTTTATTTTATTGAAGTTTGGGGCATGAAAAGTTTAGGTTACATGTACATCAGGTGTGAAATAAGGGTGGGTGATTAACTTTCCCCAGTACTATGTTAGTGTGGGCTTGTTTTATTTGAGCTTCTCGAATACTATGTGCATTTGTGATTTCACATTCTTCAATCAAATAGTTTTTAGCCAATATTAAATGAAGTGTCTTTATAATATGTATGCAGAAAAAGTGTTGTGTGGGAGAATGAGTTTCTGGAACAGGGTATAGAAACTTTCATCTGCAATGTTCATACCTCTGCATATATTCCCCATCCACACACCTCCCTCTTGACTAACAATACATATTAATCTATTAATTAATAGTTTTGGTTTATTAAAGTTTGGGGCATGAAAATTTTGGTTTTCATTTATATCATGTTACAATTATTAGTTAGTATCTACTACATATCATAAATAAATAAAGAACATAACATGAATAACATATTGTCATTACTTAGTATCTAAATTAAAAGGTAATGTGAAGATTCTAACCACTAGTTATATTTATTCTTTGCAGGTGCATTAGTCAGGTGTTCAAAATAAGATATTATGAATAAGATATCATCATTAGTTAGTATCAAATACATATCTTGAAAATTTAAAAGGTAATATGACATTTGTAACCACTAGTACTAGTTATTTTGTTAGTAGGTGCATTGACCAGGTGTTTATCATCAAATGTTTAGCATGCACATTTCTAATGCATGTTTGATTACTTTCCAGGGGAATTCAATACAAAAATGTTCGTTGTTTTGGTAGTTTCATAATGTGAGGGATTTTCTCTGGAAGATATATGGTTTTATATTGCAAATTTCATGTGTGTTGTGGCAAACAAGCTCATTTTGAACACAAGTGCAAAATGTGTAGCATTATTATCAGGTAAGTGGTGTGTCCTTCCTTTTGTATGCAAGTGCTTAAAGTGTTTACATGGTATATTTTATAGTCCTATAACAATGAGTTCTGCAACTCAAAAAGTGGATAATATGTGTGTTTAAAAATTTTATACATTATACATTACCATCATGTAGCAATTAGGTTTGAATGTTTTCATACTATGATTTTAGAACTTTTTCTATGAGATGCTAATTGATGAGAGACAAAAAATAATTTTTGTGGAGGTGGGGGGTTTGTTACAAATGATTTCCTTGAGAATGCTTTCCTAGGTCATTGTTTTACTCAACGTCCGAGGTGAAAAATTTCTTGCCTTGTATATATGTTGGTCATTCTACTGATTGCATTATGTGAGTGATTTGTTCTCTAAGCTGTGTGGTGACATTTAACATGAATTTTTTTTTGTTGTCCTTGATCTTGGTGCTTTTTTTTTAATCTATCTTTTTAGCATTATGGGAACTTATACATTTTATGATTAGTATTGTCCCATTCTCATTAGCATTGCCATCTTTGATTTACAGTGCATGTTGAATTCAAGATTATGTTATTGAAGTAGCAATTGCATAGATTGGGAAACTAAAAATGGATATGGATTACACGATAATTTTTCAATCATCATATTTGGGGAAAATCCGGTGTAAATAGGAATAATGTTCTACAATGTTGGATTTAGTTGGTGAGATTGTTTTCTGATAGTGTTATAGTTGCTACAAGACCCTCCAAAATTGGCTGGAGACCCTCCAAAATTTTCAACTACATCCAATTTTGGAGCCTATCAAGCTTGTGAATGATCATGAAATCCATTTGTCTCTATCATTGAAGTCTTCCTGAACTTCTTCAAGTTTTTCTTAGTGCTTCAAGGCATAAAAAATTACTTGTATTTTTTTTATAGTAAAGGCACTCTTCTTGATCACAAGCTTAGCACACTATCCTTTCTTAGCACAATCCCACTTGGAAATATTTGCGCACTTCATCTCCCTAGCGCAAACATGCTTCACAGGGACATTTCTATCATAAAAATTTATCCTAGGTTCACTTCAGAAGCTGAAAAAGATCACACATGTGGGAATATTATATATACAAGTTGACCCCTAACGTTCATTTCACAATTGTATTTGGATTTTGGAGTTCGACGCACCTTTTAAGGACAAATCCATTGCCTTCCACCTATAATTGCTTCACACACTTCTTATAGGTAATCTCTCTTCTTTTGCAACTAAAGTTCATGCTTATTTTTACCATTTTATTTCTTTGTATTTGTCTCATGTACTTATTAAGCTTTCGTGACTCTCCACATTTCTTTCAACAATTTGATGCATGTATGTGTTCACATGTCAAATTTTCATTTTAATGATTTCCTTTGTGATCTATTGTTGCTATTCTTCCTACAATTAGTCAGATTTTAATTTTTTTTGTTGCATCTTAACCTAGCCACTTGGAGCACTCCTGTGATATATATAGTCACAAATTGATACCCTTGCTCCTAAAGTATTGAATGTGGTCTTTTCCAAATATGACAATGAAGCGTCTTCACCTCACCAAGCCACACATGTGCATGTTTTAGTCCCTATCCATAACTATTATAAAATATGTATGTGCTAGGTAAATGCAATCTCTTTCTATCACATCACATGCTTCCAGTTCTCAAACCACCAACAAATGGCACTTACCCAATGTGCCAACGTCAAACCCATGGGTCCTCTAACCAAATGTTAGCGCATAGTGCACTCTCAGTTTGTAGATCATTTACGCCCGCCTCTACACATGTGCTTGCACCAAACACATGAGCTCCAAACCCTGTGAAAGTAGACTATGCATGGTTTTAGTACTTACTAAAGCCTCCCTTGTCCTTAGCCTTAGCGTTTGTGTTAAGGCTAGCACATTATCTTTCCATAATGAATAGGTTATTCAAATTGAACAAGTTAGAGTAGGTATTTTTGGGGATTGATCTTGTAAATATTTCCATGAATTATTTTTAGATTCCGGGTGCCAAATATCTTTGGCATACCATCTTATCATCTTTAATAGAAACCATACCTCTGGTTACAAGAAAAGGACCTATAAGGGAAACAATGGAAAGCGGTATATAGGGTACAATGGATACCTCAAAGCCCAAAGTGCCAATATTCAAGGATACAACTTGTTTCATTGATAAGTCTATGAATTTATTGTGGCCAAAGATATTCAAGGGATTTACCAAGAAAGAGCTCTCATAAATTATAGAAGACAAACAGGTGTACCTAAATATCAAAAACTCTAGGTTCCATAGGATTGCTTACCACTATCCCGTGTTACCATGTGCAAAAACAATTGGATGGATCCTTAATCACACTAACCCTAAAAAAAATGATCGTTGGAAGTGAAGAGGTAGAAGTATTGGCCACATACCACACATGATATTCACATGTACTACAAGCTTCCTAATCCTCAAGAATATCTCAACTCAATATTTTACACCGATTTCAGACAATTAGCAAAGGATATCTTGAAAAAATTGGTGGCAAGAACTATTGGGCTTTGCACATGTCATATTATTCATTGTATAAAGTCTCCATTCATAAGCTATATTCTCGCACTTATGACACTTTCTACAACAATTATACCACCAACTTCCACTGAATGTACCCTTTTTACCTTGTGGTTGGTTATGATGGGTTTATTACATTTTAATAGTAAAACATGTATTTAACATGGTTTTATCAATGGTGGTTTAATAATTTGGTTATGTAGCTAAGAATTATGTTCGAATATGAACAATTTCTATCTATGTACTACTTCAGTGTTAATTAGATAGTTCGGTACCAATTTCTTCATGTAATTTTCAACCTGCACTCAACAACTATAGATAATTATGTCCAGATTAGTTATGACTATATTTGCATCTACGTCTATATTTAAAAAATGTCAAACCAATGCCAAGTGGCCATCAATCCCATATCTAAGGAACAACATCATGTTACTCAAGGGATAATGTTAATTGTAGTAACTACTTACCAAACCATGCAACTTATGCCAACATTATCTCATGCTGCATGTGATGCTGAGTTTGTTTTAATTATATGTTTTGCAAGATATTACGTAGGTGATGGAAACATAATAATATTAGAAAGTGAATAAGGTGATACATGGTTTTTTCATGTCAACATAAACCAAATCTTGGTGCTTCATATGAAATGAACTTAAATTAAACACATCCATACAACACATAATGATACAATTGTCACGTCAGATCCTAATAATATGTTAATGCTAGAAGATCCATATTTTCTTGATCTGCTTCGTTATCTGCACGTGCATTCTCTAGATCCAATTTTTAGAAGCAATTTGCAGTGGATTTTCATCACTATTGAAATCAGATTGCGTGGTTGGAATGTTCAATTCTCCAAAACTCTTAATGATACCATTTAATCTCATGAATGGAATAATTATTGTCCTTTTTTCCAATTTGATGACAAAGATCCTTTGTTTTATGATTTCGATTGAATTTTAAATTGACTTTATTGTTAAGTATCTAGTTCTAATAGAAATTTGTTATTTCTATTGTAGGTTTGCACCACACCCCAATCCACAATGTGTAACAGAGAAGGATCTAGATTTATCTTTTGATGGGATTCTTAGCGTGCAACAAGGGAGACAAAATCAATTCCAAGCTTTACAATCTTTATACTTCGAACTCGAATTGGAGGTTATCGTAACCATTGGCAATTTTGAGGACAATACATTAATCCTCAATTAATTTCAAGAGCAACATACTCTCATTTTAGATCTCTTTAACCATTGAATATCAAATTGTAACTGTAAAAGAGGCCAAACCTCTATGTATAAAAGGGATAGATAAAAAGGGACACACTAAGGAATTTTATTATTATTTTGAGTTGGTTTGTGTAATGGATTTGAATATTCTTCTGTAATGGAGATTTAATTATTAAATTTCTTAGCATCATTTTGATATGAGTTTGTTTCTAGGCACATTTCTAGGTTGAGAAGGGCCCCTCGACTCAAGCAAAGTCCTGGATTTTATTCATAGACTAGAATGTTAGTGAGATATATTCATTTTCAGATTTTGTTTGATATTTCATTTATAAATCTTGGTAAATATTAGACTTACATTTTAGATATGTTAGTATAGTTATTTCAACACGTTGTGATCAAATTTGAATTGAATTTCTCAGGATTAAGAGTTAAACAAATTTTGTATTTGGTTCCTTGTTTCGGTACTCGAGTTTTGAATTAAAATCAGGACCAGATTGTAGTACCAAAAATATGTAACTTGCAGTTTAGGATTTTGTAACTCGTTAGAGCTTTGAAGTTAGATTATTATGTTAGTAAATGAATCCTATAGAAAATAAGTGACTATAATACATCATTCTATGAAATTTTGTAACTCTAAACCTTCTTAACATTTATTTTTGACATTATAGTTATAATTTAGTGATACATTTACTTGCCTTGCAGGCTTTTGATTGTAGTTATCGGCATTTAATTTTCTGTATTTCATTTTTTACAACATGTTTAATGATTTTTTATATCCATCACTATATGATTAGAACCGTTGAAGTATTAAGACCTAGTAAGCTACATAAGTAAAACTGCATGAAAATTGTCTACCGTCAATGAAATATTGTGGTTCAGAACTCGATAAGCATTAGAGTCTCATAATGTAGTGTGTGAGTGTCAGTCTTTGAAGCCTTTCACCAGTGATCAAACATGCTCTTACAAAATGGTTTTAGGGCGTCAAAGTCAAATTTTGTCATTTCAGTGAGTTTTCAAGTAAAATTTGGTCACTAGGTATTAGGTCTAGGATTTGTTTTCATCATTTCCAAAGTTTTCCAAGTGTCGGTCCATGTCACCATTCGAATGAGTGTACCATCATTCAAATAGTTTTCATCATCATTTCAGGTTCCAACGGGTCATTTTACACCTTGTTCGTGCTTCAATTGTACTTGGGCAAGGCTCATTTCCATCTCCTAGGGTTTTGAAGGTAATTTCTCTTGGATGGTCAAATCATCAACAAAACCTGTATCCTGATGCTCATACACCTTCCCCTATACTTAATTTACTTTATTAAACACTTCACATCACTGATTATCCCTCAAATTCATCATTTTTCCACAAACCCTAGCTTGTTGCTACAATTTGACAATTTTCTAGACTAGGCCCGTGTTTTTCCCTTTTGGACCGCTTCCCCTCACTCAATATTTGAAATTACATTTCTCTTTCTTCCTAACATCCCTCCCTACTTCCCAAAATTTTCTCAAGAATTTAGAAGCCCCTTATCCCCTTCATTTCCCTTCATTTCTACAAATCCCCTGTTCCACACATAGAGATAGGTTTTGCTCAAATGATGTTTCTGAGCAAGAAAACATGAATTTAGAAAATGTGAGAGAGAATTTTTTCCCTAATAGTAAAAGTAAGAAAAACCTCCTTCACTTTTTACACAGGTGTCATGGTTCTAGAGAAATGTCAAAAATACAGTTGCCTCAGGAGGGTTGCTGCACCTTTGGAGTGACCTTGGTAAAATCGCTATTTCTCCTAGCCTGGTTGGCCAAATGATTTTCTTGATGCATCAAATGATAACTTGACAGAAAGAAATTTCCAATGAGATATCATGAGCTCAATTTGGAGTTGAGGAAGAGCTTCAAAAGTTGAATAAAACAGCACTCTGCATTTAGGCAGCCTCATTTTGCACATTTTGACCAGTCTTGGGAGATTTGACTTTTGAAATGGAAACTGAACTCCAAATTGCGAAATTCAAGATGTTTTGGAAAGTAGAATCAATACTATTTCCATCGAGCTATCTTGTACCCAATTTGGGCACCATAAAGGCCTCCAAAACTTGGTTTGAAAGCGGCACTATGCATAGAATCAGTGGTACTATGCATAGAGATTTGCAACATAGGAAAAACCAATAGGTTTGAGAGATTGGTTTATATTTTTGGATTCAACATGAAAAAACAAGAAAACCCAAAAATTTTCATCAAGTTTGGAGCAGATCTTGGTCACCTAAAGGCCAAAAAACCATCAAAAAATGACCTCTCTCCCACTTTTTTGACACACAGGAAGCAGTCTTGGGAGATTCCATTTTTGTGGGAGCAAATGACATCCAAATCTAGAAATTAAAGTTGTTTCGGAAAGTAGACTCGACAATATTTCCAACGAGCTATCCTACACCCAATTTAGACACCGGGAAGGCCCCCAAAACTGGATTAGAAAAAGTGTTGCGCATTGGATCAGGGGCGCTACGCATTGAATGAAAATTGCCAGTTTGGCTCCAAAATCAAAATTGCGCCTAGATTTTTTGTAATTTGAATTTTGGGCTCTTTTTAGGTAAATCTATGAATATAATTAATGCTATGGGATGTAAATATAATGACAAAATGACTCTTGGGGGTAAATTCATCATTTTGAGGTGGTTGGGGTTGGAATGAATCAGTTTCCATCGTTTTAGAGGCAAGCTATTCCACTGCCTATATTGCTGTTCTTAGTTTAGATATGGTTGAAACCACCCCCTTTCTCATGGATTCGACCCCTGATGGCTAGAATAGGTGGTTTAATGTCTATATTATTTACTTTATTAGTCATTTGTAAAGGTTCGACTCTTGTGGATGCTCTGAGCTTCATTGCACATCACTTCAGCAGTTTGGTAAGGAAATAAACTAGGGTTTGCAACTATTTTTGTGGGATTCTTGTGGTAATGTGTTTTTGCATTGTTTCTCTTTCTGTCATTAGTTTTTATCATGTGTATATGTTCCAAATCTATTCATTCTTCTTAACTAAATGAAATTAAGATAGATAGGTAGAAGACATTGGTAATAGTGCTCTACCTTGGGAATACATTTAGTTTTTGATGATTTCAGCTGTCTGAAGAGGACTCATGATCCTTGCATGCCCTCCTCAGCTCCTCACTAGTCTTAGACCTACCATCTCACTCAATTCCAAGTACCAAAACACCCACCTACCTTTCCCTACAGAACACCCTGCATTCCTAACTTGATTTCCCAGACAACAAGCTACTTGCTCCATTTGATCCAGCAACCAAAACCTTCAAAATCAACCAAAAACCCTAGAGCTATTATACCTAGCCTAAAATCCATATTCAATTCAGTCATCTCAACTGAGATTGACAAGGAGAGAGCCCTCTCCCAACTTGGTAGGGCTAGCTACCAGGTTAAGCGTGGTTTGTGGTTACCCTAGAATTGCCTCCCTTCAGCTTGAGGTCAATCTAGGCTCTAATATAGTGGCGACCATACTGGGGAACGTAGCGTTATATTCCTCAGCAAAATGTATCAAGTTTAGATTTGATTGTTTATGGTGGACAATGATTAGATACCGAAAGGCTGAAATCATTCACTTGGCGACTCCAAATTAGTTTCGAGATTAGATCCAAGGACGCCACTGGAGGATGAACCTGACCAGCAGAAAAATGAAAGGAAAATATGGAGAGATCAGGTATTCAAGTTGGAGTTTCATCCAAGACATTATGTTCTTTGTTATAAATTATTTCTTCTACTTTCCCGAGAATGTCAAGAAGGATTTGCAAGGTATATTGTAGTTGAGAAAAGATCCTAGACCTACATTTGATTCTTTCCCTTTGAAGACTGTGAATACTGTTGGCATTATGTTTCTGGTATAGTTGTATGTTATAGATGTTGTACTTGATGGCAACACCCATGGCATGGCTCTCAATATGATGAGAATTAAAAAAAAATAAAAAATTTTATTTCATGTGGAGAAAAGCTCACAGAATTTTATGCAGAGAAAAGTTTATTTCATGTGGGAAAACTTACCTTTGGTCCATGGTAGTTAGTCCTTGGAATTTGAAACTATG
>APFE030236356.1:9248-29365 GCA_000404065.3 Pinus taeda
AGGATCTCTGCAACTAGACATGTCATATGCCACAATTTCAGTCTTTGGCCAGCCAAAGAGACTATACCGAGAAACACTGATGAAATATGTGGTCAGCAGTTAGGATAAGCCCCAAAACTTCCCAATCTACTCCATTCATTTAGACATGGACTCATTCATATTGTACAATGCTGATATGTGTCCCAAAACTGAGGTCAAGCTCCTAAAAAAAACAGAAACCAGGCACATGAATGAACAGTCCACTGCTCAAGATCAAAAGATCACTGATGTGATCAAACCAACACAGGCTGTTAATATATTACAAGAATCACCAAAGCCAGACCAGCCCACTGAACAAATCTGTAAATCCATTGAAAGAAACATTGATCAAGGGATCTTGTGGTATTTAGAATTTGATGGGTCAGTAAACAAGCTAGGAGCAGGGGCAGGGGTTTGGATACACAATACTCAAAATGACCATGCTTTAGGCCATGCATATAGGCTTAACTTCAGATGTACAAATAACATGGCCGAGTATGAAGCCCTTTTGATAGGTCTCAAACTGATTAAGAGTCTTGGAGTGACCAAAGTTTCCATTTTGGGTGATTCAAACCTAATTATACAACAGATAAAGGGAACTTTTGTCACAAATGATCCCAGGCTAAGGTCTTATAGGATAGCAGTGACAGACTTGCTCAACAGCTTCTTGGAATATCAGCTCACCAAAATACCTAGAAGCCACAACTTGCATGCTCATAGTTTGGCAAATTTTACAAGCACCTGTAAACTTCCTTTTGGGCCTAACCACTTGTTTACTGCTGAGATTAAACATAGGCCTTCTATCCCAGACAATGTAGATAACTGGCAAGTATTTGAGAATGATACTCAGATAAATAATTTTTTGACCATGAAAGAAGAATTCTCAAACTTAAACATAAACACAAGCATTGGGGATGATCAGTATCAAATTGATGAACTTAAGACAAATATATCAGCTGAAACAGAAGATCTGATATTACATCCTACAACCTTTGACTCTACCAATTTACAGAAGTTAAGACTAGCAGATCTTGATGAAATTATTGAAGAAGAAACTGAAGTAATTCAACTAAAGGATAATTTCTTACCCACAGGTCTTACTCCTTTAGAAGACATTTTTGATTCAAATGACATCCCTAAGAAACCAAAGATGCAACCCATCAATGAAGAAATTGAGGAGTGTAATATTGGGACCACTAAAAATCCCAAAATGGTCAAGCTCTCTATAACCTTACCTCCTGATAAGAAATCAGAATATATTGAACTGTTCAAAGAGTTTCAAGATGTGTTTGCCTGGAGTTATGAGGACCTTAAATCCTATGATACTTCAGTCATCCAACACATAATACCCCTGAAAGAAAACCAGAAACCCTTTAAACAGAAGTTAAGGAGAGTGAATCCAGTCCTTCTTCTCCTAATTGAAAAGGAAGTAAAATGAATGTATGAAGCTGGAATCATCGCACCTATAAGATTTTCTGAATGGATTTCTAACCTCGTACCTACAAGAAAGAAAACTGGGGAGATAAGACTTTGTGTTGATCTGAGAAATTTGAACAAAGTCTCTCTTAAAGACCACTACCCCTTGCCAAAAATGGATCACATCTTACAAAGGGTAGTGGGAGCTTCAAGGATCTCACTACTAGATGGCTTCTCAGGATTCAATCAAATTCTAGTTCACCCAGATGATCAAGATAAAACAACTTTCACTACACCTTGGGGGGAACTTTCAAATATGTCAAAATGCCTTTTGGACTCAAGAATGCTGGAGCCACATTTCAGAGGGCAATGGACATAGCATTTGCTAAAGAAATCCATGATTTCCTAGTCATATACCTTGATGATCTAACAACCTTCTCAAAATAAAACTAAGAACATTTAAAACATCTTAGAAAAGTGTTCTTAATTTAGAGAAAATATGGCATTTCTTTGAACCCAAAGAAATCACTATTTGGCCTGGAAGAAGGCAAACTCCTAGGTCATATAATTTCAAAAGATGGCATAAGAATAGACCCTGATAGGATCCAAGCTATCCTTCAGGTGCCTCATCCAAGAAACATCAAGGAATTACAAGCCGTTTTAGGAAAGATTAATTTCCTAAGAAGATTCATTCCTAATTTGGCTGAGCTAATAATATTGTTGAACAATATGCTCAAGAAAGATGCCAAAGTCAAATGGAAAGTTGAAGCCAAACAGGCTTTTGAGGAAATCAAGATAGCTTTAACAAAAACACTTGTTCTTACACGCCCTAGATTTGATAGAGACTTCATGATTTTCTCCTTTGCCTCTGAGCATACAATGGATGCTGTCTTACTACAAAAGGATGACTTAGGATGTGAAAAGCCTATCGCCTTTTTCAGTAGAGCCCTTAGAGATGCCCCACTCAAGTACCAGATCATGGAAAAGCAAGCATATGCTCTTGTCAAAGCCATAAAGGATTTCAGGGTTTATATCCTGTACTCTCACATAGTTGCATATGTGCCCAATGCAGTGGTCAAAGACATTCTAACTCAAGAGGGAATTGAATGTAAGAGAGGCAAATGGATAGCCAACATTCTGGAATATGATATAGAGATCAAACCAATAAAACTTATAAAAGGACAAGGGCTAGTTAAACTAATGACCGAAACTAATTTCCAAGCCCTTAACATCAATGAACTGGATAACGAACAGGAGATGGCGACTCCATAGATCAATCAGGCCTTTTTACAATCACCTTGGTATGCTGACATATGTTTTATATTGTTAAACCTGCAAGCTCCTCCAGGGTTATCCAGAACCAAAAAGAGATTTTTAAAAATGAAAGCTTCAAAATTTTGTATCATAGATAATGTTTTATTTTGGAAAAATCATGAAGGTGTCCTACTTAACTGCCTA
Organism: Pinus taeda; assembly: GCA_000404065.3. NCBI lineage: Eukaryota > Viridiplantae > Streptophyta > Pinopsida > Pinales > Pinaceae > Pinus > Pinus taeda. The sequence goes on from APFE030236356.1 coordinate 12,141, forward strand.
ACATCAGATGAAGCTGATAAAGTCCTTAGAGAATTTCATGCAGGAGATTGTGGAGGGCACTTATATTGGAAGTCAACATCTGATAAAATCCTGATGGCTGGATTTTATTGGCCCTCCCTGTTTGCTGATTCAAAAAAGTTTGTGATGTCATGTCATAAATGTCAGATCTTTGAAGGGAAGAAAAAGTTGCTACCCTTACCCCTCAAGCCCATTTCAACTGAAAAACCATTTCAACAATGGGGCTTAGACTTCATAGGGGAAATTCACCCTTCATCCTTAGGCCAGCATAGATGGATCTTGACAGCTACTGATTACCTCACCAAATGGATAGAGGCCATATCTTGTAGACAAGCAAATGACTCAATTATCATACAATTCCTAGAAACCAATATCTTGTCTAGATTTGGCTGCCCAGAGAAAATCATAACAGACAATGCAGCTGCCTTTAAATCCAAGAGAATGATCATCTTCTGTCACAAATACCATATTACCTGTTAACACTCAGGTTGTCCCCTGCTCCTTAAGGGATACGGCCGAGGTAACCACAGACCAAGCTTTGGACTGCCGGTCCTAGCCTACCAGCAGTCAGAGAGGGCTCTCTCTTCGGGATTTAGCTTTGTTTAGGAAATGATTTCAGGCTAGATATGAAGCACATGGTTTTTTGTTTAAGTTTGGTGGGATGAATGATCAATTCAGGCAGTATTTGGCATGCAAAGCGCAAGAGGTTTAGAACATTGGGCATGGAGTCAAGGATGTGGACTGAAGGATGTGTTTTCTTTGACGAAAGAGGAATACAGAGCAGGATAGCTACACATGGACCAATATTAAAGCTTGAAATGAGATGAAATGGAGGTCAGGGAATGAAAGGCAGTTAAGTAGCTTTCATTCGTTGCTAACAGAGGGAACTGAATGAATATCCTATAGGAAGCAATTAAGGAAATTCCCTACAAACAATATTCATATACGGAGGAAACTAGTGCAAATATGAGCCTAGAGGAATTCAATATTTATAGGCTAGTTTAGACGATAAACATGAGAAAGTAACAGGAATTGAGCCACAGCAGTGCTGTTTAAGCAAATTCTGAGCTAGTCTTCTTTTCTGTTATTTAGATCATGACATAAAGGCGATATAAACACATTAAAACTGCAAATAGAGGCAAGAAAGACTTATTGAGCCATGAAGAAAGCACGGGAATCCTGTAATTAGCTCTTCAGCCATCAAGTCCACAACAGACAGTTCATAATCCAAATGTCCAGCAATCTCTGTTCATTAAATCTCTTAAGGCGTACACAGCAAGTCTCAAAAATGAGATTAGTGATCAAAACATCTCACACCCTTTGAACAACGAACAGCGTTGTTTAAATAGGCAAAATATCTATTACAAGCAGATCTCAGATCGATCTGATGGAGTCACAGCTTCTATCATAATCTGTACTGAAATAAATGCAAGAAAATATCTATCTAAGCGGCGCTGGAGGCAGCAGCATTAAAATGAAGTTAAGTATGGGTCATTTCTTGTGATGCGCTGGCTATTTGGTGATAACTGTGTAATAACTGCCCAGGAATCCTTTAGGCGGTTCCATAAATTTATGATTTTTGCCTTTTTAGATTGTGGCGGTGGCTGGCTGTCCTTCTGTTCTCCGCTTTATTCCACGCCTCTGGTATTGGATATCTTCCGCTTGCATTGTATTCAATCGCCAAGGATGATAACCTTTAAAAGAGTTCTTCTGCGGGCCGACATGATGAGTTTGAGCTTATGTTGAATGAAGATGGAGTCGAAGAGATCTAGGCTGATTTAACTTACGCCCTCCTCAACCTGCTCTCTGGTCTCTGGTCAATAGATCGCTCCCCTGTTCCGTGGCTTATACATTGGAAAGCTGCTTCAACATTAAAGCCTTTCTTTTGCAGAAGTTTCAAAGTAGGGAATGTTGCCTTTAGAAGCACACCATGCCCTGGCCTTTTTCTCAGAGACCACTCTGCTGTTCCCACCATCCACGTCAATTTTATTTCCAAGCACAACAAATGGAAAATTCTCCGGATCAGAAGGGCTTGCCTGAATTAAAAAAACGAACTTTCTCTAATATGAGGACTTTAAGCTTTGTCATAGAACTTAAAAACGAAGGAAGAAAGTAGCTGCCCGCAGAAAAATTTAGAATCAAGGCTTTCTTCTTGTCGAAAATTCATCTCGCACCACTGATCCTCTTGCATTTCACCTGTGTGAATTGAAACAACTTACGCATTAAAAGCTTGGTCTTTGAGTAGCTCCCATTTCCCTGGCAATCCATCCTCCTTTTTAGGCATAAACAACCTCTTCCTGTTCACGATCCAGTCTCGGGATGCCAGATACAGGGCCAAGTCTCGCATTACATCATGTTGAGAAAAGTAGAGCTCCGAGGTACTTCCATAATTGATGGCACAACTCCTGAGATTGCTTGTTAGGTTTAACAGATTCCTACTAGCGAGTTCCAATAATATAACAAAAGCATCGTGCCACTCCATCTTTCGCACATAAACCCAGATGTCCAATAATGCATCCACAGATATTTTCCTATCCTCTGGAAAGGATCCCAGGTCTAAGAAGCGCTCCCGTACTTCCTCATCCAGGACATCAATACTGCTCTCCAAGCATCTAAGAAGTCCTTTTTTATGATAATCTGATATTGACTCCCCATTCAGGAGCTTGTTCTTAGCACTCTCCCACACTGGGCGACTTTCACCACGCAAAGAGCTTCCGATCACCTTCAGAGCGAGTGGCAGGCCTTTGCATTCTGCTTGCACCTGCTTGACTAGATGTTCATCTGCATCTGTTGGAATTGATTTCTGTCCAAAAGCCCAGAAGCAAAAGAGGGACTGAGCATTGGCATCATCCAGCACCGGCAATTCATAAATCTGGGTGGAGGTGGCTGTGGGTATGATAGAACTAATTCGGGTTGTTACAAGGGTCTTATAACCTTCACCTTCACGAAGATGTTTTCTAATAGGACTTGTAGCATTGTAGTCCTCAGAACGAGCAACCCATCCATATAGCTCACTCCCCAAAATTCAAACCATGCACCTGTAAGTACAATTCCTACAGTCACAAAGACAGCTACAGGATTATACATTTCCTCATTGTGCACATGACACAAACCAACCTGGTCATCAATTGTCAATATGCACTGGTTGGAAGCCCATTCTTATGAAAATAATCCCAGGAGCCTCAGAATGGACCAAGTTATTGTTGTGACAGCAAACAACTATTGAAAATTTTTGATTTCATATATATTGAGAAGACCATCAATTTGCATAAACACTGCAGAAATTCCAGTAGTATAATGAATTAGTAGCCAGATCCAGGATACAAGTTCCCAATTTATCCATAGCATAAACCTTCCAATGAAGTGAGTTTTCGTTGTATAAATCATCCATCTCACTCTGGATTATATTCGCTGCAGCAATCATCTGATTCTATAAGATATAATGCCGGGAGAATTGTGTGGCTTCAAAACTTGAAATTATATGTTGGAACATTTTGTGGTAAAAGATGCATCAGACAATGCCACAAATGATGTGAACACTTTATAGCTTTAGTTTAATCTTCTTAGACCATTTTAGAATACCAGAATACACTTGATCTCCACCTATATCTTCCCCATTTTCACCTGCTGCTACTCTTATGATATCCTCTATCAAAGCAAAGTTTCCCATTATGTCAACATGAGAACCACTCTGGGTACCACGACCTTCTAATATGTTTGCAGGTGGGGCATGGAGGTACTCCCTTATATAAGTTGACATGCCTGAAGGATTAAATCTAGTTTTCCCTCACCAGCCTTTGGCACACATGAATCCTGCACTGAGAGATGGCACAGTTTCATCACCTTCAGTTAAGTACACGCCTCTTTTTAGGCAGCTCTCTGCTTGCCCCCCATCTGCTGAAGTGTCAATTCGAAGTGGTATGTAGCATGTGTCAGCAGAAGGGGACAATTTATAAACATATGATCTTTCTGTAGGAATTCCAACACCATACATGGAGTATATCTCAATATCCGGGGCATTGGACAATTTTGTTTCAAGAGGATTAGACCAGTACTTGTAATGCTTATATTTTGGATCATCCAAATTGTCAGCAATGCCATAAGAAAAATGAGCATCTCCTCGTTGGAGCAACAAAGTGTAGCAGATCTAAGACAACATGCAATGACTTCTGTGCCTGAAGATTTTGTGCCCTCTTTGCCATAGTAGCAAATTTCAAATATGGAACATTGCTGTAAGCAAAGCATGACATATTTGGCTTGTATATATGTCGATCACGAAAGGTGAATACCTGCTATGAGCAGGAAGCTAACAATGGCTCCACTTGGGGATGGCTTTTCCTTGCGAAAAGTCAAGAACAACAGGTCAGTATGCCTTAGTCTTTAATTGATGCTGTTCTCTGCAAAATTCCCCTTGCTGGCTGCCTTATTAATCCTACCTACCTACCCTAACCAGCACTTACTTTGCCGTCAGGTGAAATGAAATAACCATTGTAGCCACTTAAGCAACTGAAAAAGGAGATGAACTGGCTCACTGATTGTTAATGAACTTGGAAGCACTATTCGGTCATGTGCCCCTATGATCAAAATTGTGGTATAGAAAGGCCACTGCTGATGTATTTGGTCCTCATGGAGAAAACATGCTAAAGAACTTGAGTTAAGAAGCAGTTCCATGTAGTCTGATATAGGATCAATAAAAACATCATGTGGGATAGCTTCTTCTGGGCCTTCTTAGTTGGATGAAAGATTTTCCTCTTTGGTTGTAAGCCCTGCAACTAAATCTTCAGTCTTTGCCTTGAAAACATAAACATAATTATCCTCAATCTGTAAGTCAGAAGGTAGTACTATTTCCTCATGACTTGGGGAAGGAAGATTTTGAAGAAATGCTTCAGGATCACGAAAATGATATGAATGGATTTGAGATTGCAAGAATTCAATTTCTTTTTCATATTTTCTCAACAATTAAATCAAGAAAAAGGTTATGCGAGCCACCTGCTGTTTTTAACAACATTAATTTGAAAAATTCTTCATCAAGCTCAAATTTTGATAAACTCTCCCTGAAGATATCTAGAGCTTTATCAAATGAAAGATCTTCCACGAACCCGGTCATCCTGTCTTACTGATAATGCTTTGGAATATGGACTATTTGGTTGTAGAATTGGTTCGTTCCTCAGTGGAGTCTTGAGTGAAAATGAAGTGGAGTCGCCAGGTGGATTCCTTTACTTTGGAGTGCCTGATCTCTGTCCACCATCGAAGATCAGAACTAAACATGAAAAGCTCTGAAGAAAAGGAGCACTTTCTCCAGAAAGCGGGGTTTATAGTGATGAACAAAAATGATTCAGGTCCCCAGCGGAGTCGCCATTTATGTTAACACTCAGGTTGTCCCTTGGCTCCTTCAGGGATACGGCCGAGGTAACCACAGACCAAGCTTTGGACTGCTGGTCCTAGCCTACCAGCAGTCAGAGAGGGCTCTCTCTTTGGGATTTTAATGATCTTAGGCTAGCTATTGAGTACAAAGGGTTTTTTGTTTAAGTTTGGCGGGATGAATGATCAATTCAGGCAGTGTTTGGCATGCAAAGCGCAAAAGGTTTAGAACATTGGGCATGGAGTTAAGGATGTGGACTGAAGAATGTGTTTTCTTTGGCAAAGAAGAGACCACAGAGCAGGATAGCTGCACAAGGAATAATATCAGTTTTGAATGAGGATGAAACGGATGCGAGGAATGAAAGACAGCTAATTAATTTTCATTCGTGCTAACAGAGGGAACGTGAATGAATATCCTATAGGAGCAATTAAGAAATTCCTACAACAACATTCATATACGGAGGAAACTAGTGCAAATATGAGCCTAAGAGGAATTCATATTATAGGCTAGTTTAGAAAGAAAACATTGAGAAAAAGCAGGAATTGAGGGCAGAGCACAGCTAAGTGAGGTCTGAACTATTCTTTCTTCCTGCAAGTTTAGATCATGACACAAATACGATATAGAAAACATAGCAACTGTAGAAAGAGATGAGAAAACTTATTAGTCCATGAGGAAACACGAGAATTCTGCAATCCTGTTCTTCAGCCATCAAATACACATTTAAACAGTCCAAACACACATGTTCCAGCAAGCTCTGTTCATTGAATTTCTTGGAGCGTACACAGCAAACCTCAAATGAGTTTAACGATCAAAACATCTCACACCCTTTGAACAACGAACAACGTTGTTTAAATAGGCAAATTTACATGCTGGCCCTTGAGCCGCTGTCAAGTTAAAAAAACATTACTGAAAACATATCTAACTAGACAGGTCCAAAGATATCTGCAGCAATAAAGTTTTTAAATGCTAAGTTGTGTTGGTAATGAATGCATAAAATATCTAAACAGGAGTTCTGGGGTAGCTGGCAACTGAAGTTATGCAAGTGAAGGCTGCGTATGAGAGAGCAGCCTCAAAATGGTTGAACGGTGGTCCTGGAGCTGTGCGCTGGCCTCATGGTCATAACTGTGTAATAATTGCCCAGGAATCCTTTGTCAGTATTGTTTAGGCGGTTCCATAAAATAATCTTCGTCTTTTTGGATTGAGGCGGTGGCTGGCTGTCCTTCTGTTCTCCGCTTTATTCCACGCCTCTGGTATTGGATATCTTCCGCTTGCATTGTATTCAATCGCCAAGGATGATAACCTTTAAAAGAGTTCTTCTGCGGACCGACATGATGAGTTCGAGCTTATGTTGAATGAAGATGGAGTCGAAGAGATCTAGGCTGATTTAACTTACGCCCTCCTCAACCTGCTCTCTGGTCTCTGGTCAATAGATCGCTCCCCTGTTCCGTGGCTTATACATTGGAAAGCTGCTTCAACATTAAAGCCTTCTTTTGCAGAAGTTTCAAAGTAGGGAATGTTGCCTTTAGAAGCACACCATGCCCTGGCCTTTTTCTCAGAGACCACTCTGCTGTTCCCACCATCCACGTCAATTTTATTTCCAAGCACAACAAATGAAAAATTCTCCGGATCAGAAGGGCTTGCCTGAATTAAAAAAAAACGAACTTTCTCTAACACGAGGACTTTAAGCTTTGTCATAGAACTTAAAAACGAAGGAAGAAAGTAGCTGCCCGCAGAAAAATTTAGAATCAAGGCTTCTGCTTGTCGAAAATTCATCTCGCACCACTGATCCTCTTGCATTTCACCTGTGTGAATTGAAACAACTTGCGCATTAAAAGCTTGGTCTTTGAGTAGCTCCCATTTCACTGGCAATCCATCCTCCTTTTTAGGCATAAACAACCTCTTCCTGTTCACGATCCAGTCTCGGGATGCCAGATACAGGGCCAAGTCTCGCATTACATCATGTTGAGAAAAGTAGAGCTCCGAGGTACTTCCATAATTGATGGCACAACTCCTGAGATTGCTTGTTAGGTTTAACAGATTCCTACTAGCGAGTTCCAATAATATAACAAAAGCATCGTGCCACTCCATCTTTCGCACATAAACCCAGATGTCCAATAATGCATCCACAGATATTTTCCTATCCTCTGGAAAGGATCCCAGGTCTAAGAAGCGCTTCCGTACTTCCTCATCCAGGACATCAATACTGCTCTCCAAGCATCTAAGAAGTCCTTTTTTATGATAATCTGATATTGACTCCCCATTCAGGAGCTTGTTCTTAGCACTCTCCCACACTGGGCGACTTTCACCACGCAAAGAGCTTCCGATCACCTTCAGAGCGAGTGGCAGGCCTTTGCATTCTGCTTGCACCTGCTTGACTAGATGTTCATCTGCATCTGTTGGAATTGATTTCTGTCCAAAAGCCCAGAAGCAAAAGAGGGACTGAGCATTGGCATCATCCAGCACCGGCAATTCATAAATCTGGGTGGAGGTGGCTGTGGGTATGATAGAACTAATTCGGGTTGTTACAAGGGTCTTATAACCTTCACCTTCACGAAGATGTTTTCTAATAGGACTTGTAGCATTGTAGTCCTCAGAACGAGCAACCCATCCATATAGCTCACTCCCCAAAATCCAAACCATGCACCTGTAAGTACAATTCCTACAGTCACAAAGACAGCTACAGGATTATACATTTCCTCATTGTGCACATGACACAAACCAACCTGGTCATCAATTGTCAATATGCACTGGTTGGAAGCCCATTCTTATGAAAATAATCCCAGGAGCCTCAGAATGGACCAAGTTATTGTTGTGACAGCAAACAACTATTGAAAATTTTTGATTTCATATATATCGAGAAGACCATCAATTTGCATAAACACTGCAGAAATTCCAGTAGTATAATGAATTAGTAGCCAGATCCAGGATACAAGTTCCCAATTTATCCATAGCATAAACCTTCCAATGAAGTGAGTTTTCGTTGTATAAATCATCCATCTCACTCTGGATTATATTCGCTGCAGCAATCATCTGATTCTATAAGATATAATGCCGGGAGAATTGTGTGGCTTCAAAACTTGAAATTATATGTTGGAACATTTTGTGGTAAACGATGCATCAGAAAATGCCACAAATGATGTGAACACTTTATAGCTTTAGTTTAATCTTCTCAGACCATTTTAGAATACCAGAATACACTTGATCTCCACCTATATCTTCCCCATTTGCACCTGCTGCTACTCTTATGATATCCTCTATCAAAGCAAAGTTTCCCATTATGTCAACATGAGAACCACTCTGGGTACCACGACCTTCTAATATGTTTGCAGGTGGGGCATGGAGGTACTCCCTTATATAAGTTGACATGCCTGAAGGATTAAATCTAGTTTTCCCTCGCCAGCCTTTGGCACACATGAATCCTGCACGAGATGGCACAGTTTCATCACCTTCAGTTAAGTACACGCCTCCTTTTAGGCAGCTCTCTGCTTGCCCCCCATCTGCTGAAGTGTCAATTCGAAATGGTATGTAGCATGTGTCAGCAGAAGGGGACAATTTATAAACATATGATCTTTCTGTAGGAATTCCAACACCATACATGGAGTATATCTCAATATCCGGGGCATTTGGCAATTTTGTTTCAAGAGGATTAGACCAGTACTTGTAATGCTTATATTTTGGATCATCCAAATTGTCAGCAATGCCATAAGAAAAATGAGCATCTCCTCGTTGCATTAATCTTGGAGCAACAAAGTGTAGCAGATCTAAGACAACATGCAATGACTTCTGTGCCTGAAGATTTTGTGCCCTCTTTGCCATAGTAGCAAATTTCAAATATGGAACATTGCTGTAAGCAAAGCATGACATATTTGGCCTATATAGATGTCGATCACGAAAGGTGAATACCTGCTATGAGCAGGAGGCTAACACTAGGATTTTCATCGATAACGCTAAGAGGACGACAATATTCTACAACGCAATGTTGGGTTGTGTTCTATTCTTACCACGACTAGCTCCCCTAGTTTAACCGGGGGGTTGGGGGGTGGGCCGGGGGGGGTGTGCCGAGGAGCCCCCCCTTCGTTGCGTTGATGTGCAATAGGGGGATCACAGGGGGTTTTGAGGTGCGCGGTAGCCCCCCTCTACGGGTCGCTGCCCCGGGAATTTTTTTTTTGGACCCTATATTAGGTGGGCGAACCTACCTATGGTTTTCTGCATGGTTTTCGCACATGGTTTTGAGCGCGATTGTTTTCGGTCCATGGTATTTTGTAGATCTGATCAAGGGAACTATAGTTATGTTCTAATATAGGGTTAATGGATTGGGGTTATGGATACTTCGACATGTATATATATGTATTGTAACATTGAAAGGAACATAATGAAAAATCAATCTGGTAGCCCCGGTTTTGGGATCCAGGGGAAAATATCTGTGTATATTTGTTTTATGTGGCATGCTCTCGCTATTGTTTATTTTCTGTGTTTTAGAATTCGTATGCAGGTAATTTCTATATGGGGTTAAAACCTACAGACAAGCCATGGCCGAAACCACTTGAGAGTAGAAAATCCTTCAGTCTATGCCGAAAATGCATGCTACCGACCTTTGCCTATCATAGGCTAAGCCACAATTTTATCAGAACCATCAAACTACTAGAATCCTAGTGATCCAATAGAAATTGAACACCACAAACCTTCGAATAACCAACTACAAATATCTGCCAAAAATCTCTAATTTACTTGTCAGTCATCAGACCAGAGCTCCAAGGATCTTACCACAAAATAGCAACTCGTTACAACAAAACCAAATATGGAACTAGGTATTTTTTTTTCTATGCAAAAAGAGAAAATGGGGAACCAATATGAGATGAGGGCAGGAAAATGCCAACTAAACGAATGGAATACCATGGTGGAGGTGTCAAATGAGACATTTCCTCGATACGAAACCCTCTCTGGTAGCGATAAGCAAGAAACTTGCTAGACAAGAATGTAAATGGGATTGAACATCGAGAGGAGGGTTTCTGCGTTTCCTGGTATTTTCATCGATAAGATGGAGAGGATGACAATATTTTGCAACGAAACCATGGTCGTCTACCTTCTCTTAATCAAATTGCGAGGGTTCACTAGTCTAAGAAAAATATTAAGTTTCGAATTGCAAGGGTTTTCTAGCCCAAGAAAAAGATTAAGTTTCGACTGTTATTGTTTCAGTTATAATGATATTTTTTATTAACAGTGGCAAACATTTTAATTGTCTAACACCAAATTAGACGAATCATAATATGACCCGTAAGAGGACTACAAACTTATTGAAGGCTCATGTTACCACTTGCTGAGTTGAAGAGGACTACAAACTTATTGAAGGCTCATGTTAATCACTCTGGTATTCCAAATACCACTGTGCACTCTTCCATGTTTGGGAAAACAATGAAGTATGAAGGGTCAATATATAAGAACATAGAACAATTTTCATCTCCTTAGTCAACACTGCACACTCACACCATTTGCAATTCATGATTCAACCATGCCTTTCTAGACTAACTTGTTGAAACATTACCAATTGTTGTCTCTTCTTTATAGTATTGAGTTCACAACTTGTCAGGCATGAGAACTACATTTCAACACCTTCTCAAGCACCTATTCTAATAACATGTTGTTCTTCAACTTTGTGGACCAACATAGGCTTCAACCCAATCAGTGAATATAAACATTTCATTCTACTAAAACTTACTGGAATCTAACAACGATAGTCACAAAGGAGTTCTTAACTTACTAAGAACTCACTTTAATAACAAATTAGCATTGATTTATGGAGCTGTTTTCTCAAAGTTTTCAAAGATCACAATTTCACCTTCTACAACCATAGACCTGTAACATACACCTTCAAATAAAGTATAACATAGATGAACATATTGTGAACCACTGCACAAAACAAATATTGAAAATATGAAGAATTGTTCAATTCCATTCTACTTGTCTATAGTTCTCTTGTGGTTACCTCGTGCAACCTTGATTTAGATTTCAACTTATTAAGCCACACTAACCCTGAAAGAGTATCACAATTATGAAATGAGTATGGATATTTTTCTCTCTCTACGCACACATTGATAGTGATTAATACCATTCATGGTAGAAAAACATTTCTCTACGTTAGGTATGGAGTTTCTCGTGTTTCTTTTAACCAAGCAATCTCCCTACCCAATGTTGTCATTATTGAACTTATCTGAATTGCAAGTTATCAGGATGGAAAGGGATTTGATGGACATACAACAATTGACTTTTTCAGATTCTAAAATATTCCAAAAATCTACAACTACCACTTTGCCTTCTTCTCTGCTCGACTGAATTCAATCTGGCTGCATTGGATTGTTGACAACATAATGCTTCATGTTACCACTTTTTGAGTTTGACAACATAATGTTTCATGTTATGACTTGGTAAGTCCATAAAACTATCACAACTCCTTCTAAGAAAATACACCAAAGTTTCATTATATCTAGGCAAGTTAACTACAGTGATACGTAGAGCTTATTGGAAGAACAAAAGAAAATTAAGTAACATATCATAACTCAGTCCATTAAACAAACAACTGTATATTGGTAGTTCCCTAAAAAAAGTGGCATTTTAACATTAAAATCCAAGTGCCTGACATAATTCTCTATCTCCCTTAACCATTCTAAAATTATTAAACTACAAAGCACATAACAATAAAGTACTCTAACCCTGTTAGGGTTTTTCTAAAAAAAGTAGGGTTCTCTTCATTAACATGGTTATGACATAATTTAATTAACTCCCCCAAACTAACAAACCGGTGTTGCGTCCACACTTGAACTTTTAAATTTTGAATTGCAGATAAAAATCAGTCCCGCAGGTACCAGGGACACGGTAGTCAAAGCAAAAATTCCTGCCTAGGTGACTTCAGGAGTTTTGAAGCGATGTCAGTCGAATTAGTTCCGTTGCCGGTGTCGAAAGGAAATAGGGAATTGGCGGTAAGCTAACCGGAGGCGAAATGGCCTCCAAACTAATCCGCAGGTCTCCCTGCGAGGCCGAGGACGCATTGGAAACCCTATTGGTCCAATCCTTCACAGATTTGCAATCCCAACTAACACCACCCTACCAACTCACTCTGCATAGTCCGCAAGAATACGCGCGCTTAATGCAAGCTCTTCTCTATGCCATCTTAACCCAACCACAATCGGGCGAAACCCATGTTACTCACCTCAAGGCAATAGTCACAGATGGTTACGCTTCACTGGTCCATTTACTCATAAGGCTTGTGAATGAATCGTACCCCAAGCTTGTGGAGCAGACAAAACTTCAAGTCATCTGGGTTTTCCTGCAGCTTGTGGAGTTATGCGCTTCGGATTCGGAAACCCTCTGCCTCGCCCTGCTCAGGAGAATTGCTGGTGGAGATTTGTCTCAGGGTAATGTCTGGTTAGCCCTCGAGTTACTTCACGTGCTACATAGTAATTGGGGCTGGTCATTGCTAATCCGGGGCTTGTAACAGGCGCATTGTTTACTTACTTGAGATTATTGCCCGATGATTGTAGGTCTAGGAGTCAGTTATTGAATGTTCTGAAGAAGAATGAAATTGATTTCTGTGTTCGGATTTTGAGGGAATGCTTCCAGAACTGTCTTTCTATTGGAAGGGACCTGGTGCGCCTTTTGCAGGATGTGGGTTGCATTCCTGAGTTTGAATTAATATGGAAAGATTTGTTAGGGAATCCCGGGGTTTGTAGGGTTCAGGGTTTTAGGGACGTTTCTTAACTCTATTTATCGCGTACTCCCGTTCGGTACCTGGTATCCAGGATTACACCTGAGATGGAAAACCAGGTCAGGTTTATGCCAACATATGTTAAATGGGGTCATCAGAGAAGGTATCAGACATGGTTTGCGAATAAATTCTTTGTCGCGCCTGAAAGTGAAACCCTGATCCCTGATCTCTGATCTCGTTCGCTTTATCTGTTGCGCGCATCACCTGCCAAATGAGATTCTTCAGTCTGATGTTATTTCAAGGTGGGCTATCGTGGGTTGGTTGTTGAAGTGTTGTAGAAGCAAGCATGTAGAGGCAAATGCGAAATTGGCTTTGTTCTACGACTGGCTCTTTTTTACGGATAAGATTGACAATCTCATGAATATCGAACCTGCAATTCATCTTATGGTGCATTCTATTCCAAAGTATATCGATATTACCCAATCTCTTTTGGATTTTTTGTTTCTTCTCATGGAACATTATGATCCAAACAGGAAGGAACTTATTTGGCGAGGCATATCTAGTTCATTTGAAATATTGATAAGAAAGGGTGTAGTACGGTCACTGGAACCAATATTGTCTTTCAATGTTATTGCCCCTTTACTTCGAGAGAAACTGACAAGCTTCCTTTCATTAGCACACTCCAAAGTTGATCACAATATTGCAGGAAAAATCGAGAAAGCAGAAGTAGAGATGGGCACGGTAAATAGTAGAAAGCCAGCCGATGGATCTCTAACACCAGTTCAAAATTTAGTAGCTTCAGAAGTAGAGATGGGCACGGTAAATAGTAGAAAGCCAGCCGATGGATCTCTAACACCAGCTCAAAATTTAGTAGCTTCAGTGTGTCATAAAGGGAATAATTTTCAGGTTCCAGAGATAATGACCAAGGATTCACGTCAAATGAGAATAGAGGATTCTGGATCTCAAACACCAGTTCAAAATTCAATATCATCACTATGTCATAACGGGAAGCAATTCCAGGTTCTGGAGACTATGCCAAAGGATTCACGTGAAATGACAATAGATGATGCTGGATCTAAAGCCCCAGTTCAAAATTCAGTATCCTCAGTGTGTCCCAAAGCGAATAACTTCCAGGTTCCAGAGATTAGGACAAAGGATTCACGTGAAATGAGAATAGAGGATTCAGGATCTCAAACACCAGTTCAAAATTCAGTTTCTTCACTGTGTCATAAAGGGAATCACTTCGAGGTTCCAGAGATTATGACAAAGGATTCATGTGAAATGAGGATGGATGAGGCTGGTGTTGATCAACCAAAAAGAAGGCGCGTAGATGTTTCGAATACAGTGTGCATGAATGATCTGCTAGAAAAGTTGAAAAAATCAGATGAAATGGCTGTGGATGTGCTTGAAAAAATTCTCATCTCATTCTCGGGCATTCCTTACCAGACAGTTGATGAGACAGCAGGACACTATATTCTTCCCATTGTTTTGGATGATTCTGCGGAAACAAGAAGAAATTTGGCTCTCCAAATAGCAAATGCATTCCAAGTAGCCGGGCACGAGATGTTTTCACCACTCAAGCATGCACCAGATGTTTTAGAAGCAGATGAAGTTATGTCCGCAACTGCAGTGGTTCTTTGTATCTATATCTTGTCGCGTCACCCAAAATTGCGAGAAATGCTTTTCATTTGGTCTAATAATGGTTTAGCGGTTGGTCCACGGTTACTATGCTATGCCTCTAGACTTGCCAACGAGCTGGAGCAGATATCAGGGCCCAAAAGTACTATTGATTACCTTTCCTCAAGTCAAAATTTAAAAGGTGAAATGGCTTGTTTTAATGATCTTGATGTTATATTCGCTGATGCGATGGAAGAAGAGGGTTGGTCAAGACAGAAAGACATGGATGAAACCGTTGGCCGAAAGCATAGAATACAAAAACTGTCTCCACTGAAATGGCATGCTGAAAAGTACTCTATTTTTGGTATTGCAAGAGAGCACTCATCAAGAGGTAGTCAACATTTAGAAAACATGGGTGTGAAACAATTATCCCTTTTGGTGGAGGATGCTTTTGCAGCGTACAAAGAGTTTCTTATGTGCACTCATTTCACTACACCTCCGCCTCAGATACTAGATTCACACCAAAGCAAGATGCTATTGGTAGAAAGATCAGATGGGTGTTAAGCAAAAAGTGTGTTGAATGGTGATCGAGATGCGTTTACAGCACTTTTGAAAGATTTGAGAATATGTTGTTTGTGGAATGTTAGCAGGTTGCTTCAGGTGTTTCGAAGCATTTTTTGTTACCTATCAGATTTATCCACTGGAAGAGAAGACGTCATTAAATTGCTTGTGTGTTTTTTGGTCCCTTCAGAACTTTGAAATTTGAGATCAAGCTAGGTCTGAAGGAGTTTTCCGTTTTTGGAGAGGATTCTCAAAATCTTTGTAGTTTAGTTAAAAACTCTCTTGACTGGGATTTTTCAGAGCAAAAGATTTTCTGGCAGTTGCTGATGTCCGAGGTACAAGTTTGTGTGGTTCCACTAGTCATGCCATTGTTGGCATTTTGTGCTGAAGCTTTGGATCCTTTGGTCCATGCTGGTGCACTTTCTGGCCTGCTAACGGTCTTAAGGTCCCAGTCTCCTTCAATTGAGCTTGTGAATGCACTCCTTTGTCTACCTAAAAGATTTGCAAAGTTTGCAGCTACAGTAATAGCAAGTTGGTCTGTATTGGATAAGTCAAAACTGTTTATATGTCTGACAGACTGGACAGAAGTTTGTTTGAGCAGCATGAGAGATACGGAAATGATGCTGACCATCAGATTTTCAACTGAGAAGGTGAATTTGGCTGCTGTCAATGCAGTGATATCTTTTTTTGATAGGCATGGCTCAAATGAGAAGACAGATTCCAACAATTTGAAATTTTCAAATCTTTCAGGAATCAGGGCGAGTTTGTCAGAATTGGCTGGCAAATTGGCCTTAGAGAAATAGGCACCACAAACAACAGCTTTGGCGTGGAAATTCAGAAGGAATTGGAATCTGATTATTGACTTTGCTTGGAGCTAGGCTATCCAGATGCTTGAGTGGATTGAACTTGCTCAGTTCTTGTGCAGCATTTGTATCATGTTAGATTGTTGCTTCCCTCGTCACTTCACTGCAAGCTGTTCCTACAGGTAACAACAAGCTTGCTTTTGTAATCCAATTCTAAATTCTTGCTTGATCTTCTCTGATATTTATCGTACAGTAATCCAACAGAAGATGCTCAACTTATATGTATGAGTATATGAGCACCTGGTTGTGTCGTCACTTATCATTTCAAGTTTTGAGGCATGACTAGTTTTTCGTATTCGAAGACGTGAGGAGTTATTTTCTTACAAACATTACACTGATATTTTCATTAATCCCTTTTTAGTAAAGAAAAAATGCAGGGTCCAGATTCAAATGAGGAACATCAGTTATAGAAAAGAGGCCGCGAAGAGAAAACTGAGGGTTGAAGTAGATGATTATTTAAATCATACAGTCTATAACGGAAGAGTCATTGCCTTTGTTCTTACAGCTAACTTCCCATCTCTGGTTCTCATATTCTGAGTTTTGCTATAAATTTTTTGTCCTGCCGTGGTTTGTTCTTGCCCAAACTAGGAAACTGTTCTTTCTATTTTTAAATGATTTTGTGTTGGAGAGAAATCAATGTTTCAAGAATTAGTTTTGCCATTAATCTAATGGAATATACTCTACTACCCAAAGGTATATTTTTTGCTTGGCTATGTTAGAGTACTCGTGGCCTCAAGCCCTCTCTGCAAACAGATTGGTTTGATGGGGAAGATGAAACTAAAATGCTTAAAAATAATTCCTTCTTTAATTTCTGATATTTCAGACTCTGCAGTGCCAACTCTTTCCACGCCTTCGGATATGAGCTTGCTTTCTGCGATTTAGGTTTGAACTCCATCAAAGCAGACCAGAGGAAACTATCACAGACAAACAATTTCATTAATTCAAATATCTACTTCTGGTTTTTCTCTTGTGTCCAACCCTAAATTCATCAAAAGCAAATCTACGTTCTAATTTGTTTTCTTGTGTCCAACCCTAGATTCATCAAAAGCAAAAATAGAGGATTGATTGATTCGGGAGTTGGGGTTAAAGCTTAAAATAGATGTAT
>APFE030236367.1:5248-116875 GCA_000404065.3 Pinus taeda
ACCAGCATATTCCTCTCTTTCTTCATTCTTTGGAGTCTGATCTGTAATCCTTTGCTCTTGGCCTATTGTACTATGAACTATCATTTGAGTGAGTTGCCATCAAGAACAACACCTGCATCATAATGCCAATAGTTCTCTAGCTGCTACCTGAAGGGAGCTCCAACCTCCTAGCTCTTGTACTGACTAATATGTTTACCAATACATAGATGTCAACCTATAGAAGGCTACCACCTTCACTCTTTCTCCAGGGACCACGTCTCATAAATTTTCAGACTCGATACTCCTGGTGCACATCAACACAATATGTAGGCCACATTTCATCAAATTTTCAGACTGGACCCATCAGTAACACTGAAGCTCAAAATCAATCACCACTATAATACAACCATTAAATACAACTGCATCAACCAATTATTGAAACCCATCAACTCTGAAGCAAAATACAATCAATCAATCTAAATAGTTAGACCACTGTCACTAGAAACCAAAGCTAAAACCAGAACACTACATCAACAACCAGAACCAACTGCAAAATCAAAAATCATATGATATAATGTATACACTACTTCAATGAGGACAACTGGCGTGTATACGCTACTTTATGTAACCCAACTTGCGTATACCTCTAAAGATATTGAATCATAAAACTTCTGAACCAAAAAATTGTACTAACCAGATACATTCTGATGATCTACTATCATATTATAGAGTTCTAAATAGATAGCAACAAAGATCACCCTTCTTACTCAATCAATCAGTCATCCAGATTCAATCTCTTTATACAATTAGTTTTACTTTAGATCTAATGAAGACGTCATTGACAAACAGTAGTAAAACAACAACACTGATTAGATAGATTAGTCATTTGTGAATAACAAGCCCTTCCTCTGCATACGCTACTTGGAAGTTCCAAATCCATGTGTATATTCTCCTTCATTGAGGCGAACCTACATATAGATCTACAAGTAATGACTTATAACTTCGCAGCTTTTCAAGACTTCAGATATACCCAGATCATATCATTTAAAGGATAAAACAAGCATGAGCACTTAGATCTAGCCCATCCATTATCAAATCATACAATGATAAGTCATTTCAAGTCTCATGATCTCGATCCATCATTGTATCCAAGGGTGCACAAGATGTTTCAAATCTATATCATAACCATAGCCCTTACAACACCAAATATACTTTAGATAGAAGTATTCATGAAAAACCCTTTCACTTGCACACATAGCCCTTTGATCTTCTCCTCCTTATATACTAGATCCTTTGTCAATATTGTGCACCAAAACAACACTTAGAACCTATGGTATTCTTAGATAGGATCAAGTAATTGTTATTCCGCTCAATATTGTGGGCTAATACCATGGTATGGACCCTTGGTATTCTTTAACCTTAATTTTCCATCCCATACACGCCTTTCCTTCTGTGAAACTGCGTGCATACATATATGTGCCTTTTATTCCGTGTACCTGTGTGTATACATGACTTGGACCAGGTTAACCAGCGTATACAACTTAAAGCATTCTCTTTCCTCAATTTATTGATTTTGATCTGTAATCCTTTGTCCCATCGTCCTGTTCTCCGATGCCATTACTCTGTTACCTTTGAATAGACATGTTCCAATGTGATTTGCCATCAGACATCACTTTATCATTTATGAATTGACTTGTATGTGGGTTGCCATCAAGGACAACACATGTGCTATAATGCCAACAATCTCCCCCTTTGGACTTGATGGCAACCATATTGGTGTTGTCACTTCAATATGTAGAACCTGTTAGATATATCAAGTAACACCAAAATGCTCTCCCCCTTTGACATCAAGGGCAAAGGGAGGACCAATATATTCTCCCCTTGATTATAGGCTGAGATGCACTATACTATCCATGCTCCCCCCAAGCATATGTAAAGTCTGGAGAAATATTTTTCAAAAGAATAACATGACTCTATAACTCAACTATGCGAGTATGACCTTCCTATCACCTGTTAGCTCTGCCACATGTTGCTGATATTCGAGGAGCAGAAGTAAGTTCGGTCTTTGGTTTTGCTCAGAAGAGGCCTACACCAGTTATTCTCACCTTCCCCTTCACCTCACTCATCCTCCTTTCACCTCCATTTCCCGGGGCTTGGTGTTAAAAAATCATATAAAATGTCTTTGCTCTTGAGCCCCAAAGCACTAAGTTTAAAGCCCCATAGCACCGCCTCTGTAACCCATAGTCGCCTTTTAATCATAGCCGTTGATCACCGCATCCCGATCCAATGGTTCCCCCGTAGCATTCAATGAACAACCTACCCATCTGTTTCCCCACCGTCCGATCACCTCTGCCACGATCGGACGACATTTGCTCTCCCCATGCCCGTGAAATAACAACGCATTAAATCATGATGAAAAGTGGTTTTTGTGTTGCCCCGCCGCCATGCGTTGCCATCTAAATGGTATCGCGCGCCCTTGTACGTTTACCGCCCATTGTCCGAAAGCAGTGCGGGCAATACCACGTACCGCCGAAACCTCTTTTCCCGCCTGATAAACTCCATGCATCTTCGACACCCGTTGACCGTTGGATCTGTCTGTCTTGAGATCCAACGGCCTGCATCCACTCTGTTTCCATATCTCCCGATACTCCCTGCCAAGCAATCCTCGCCATCAATCCACCCAATCTATTGGCCGATATTACTCCTCCACCCGACTGTTTCACCCGCTTTGCAGTTCACGTACCTTAACCATTCCATGCTCCTGAAAGGACGAAGGTGACCTATTTACCTGTACCCGGTGCATTTGCTCCTCAATCACTGCCTTCAACAGACAATATGGCTGAGAAAGAAAAGAACAGGGCTTGAGCAGGTGGAGGTATTAAATAGCTATAGAATTTCATTCTACACGACACTCCACCCGCCCGAGAGGACAAAAGAGCACAGGAAAAGATCACATCTATACGCTACAGCAAGCCGTTGCACTCAGAAGTTCCTCCAGGTAGTTAAAGTGGTTGGTGATCAATTATGACCCCTCCATACTTAAAATGGCCGAGTGCCTTTGTATTCAAACTCTATATATACCCAGAAACTAGATGTAATCAGGGTTGATGGTTGTTGTTTTGATGTTAGGTTCAACTTCTGGAGACTGTAACTACTTTGATACTTGCAATGTCTCGTCTTCATTTTCAGCTAATACAAGCTTCTTTTGTTGTTAACTTCTCACTTTCCATTCCTATTCTGTTCTAGGCTGTGCCTGTTATGCCGTTCTCCTGAGCTCTTGTTGTTTAGCATTAGAGGAGCTATCATCCTACCTTTGTGTTAAAATCTTGTATGTATCAATGAAAGTGTTATTTAGGTTTCTTTTCACCTAATGCCAGAGAGCTGCCATCCTGTCTGTGCATTTGGGAATTAGATTTGTAGACCTCTTTACTAGTTGTAGCTGGCCATCAGAAGGTCTTGTGCATCTATTGGTGTGGTCAGTATTCTCCATATTCACCCAATCCTTAAACTGTGAGTAATTAGTGGTCTAAAGCCTTGTAGTCTGGGGGTGTTCATGCATGTCTGGAGTCAAGCAAAGTAGGAGTGGTTATCTGGCTTGAACAAGCATCATTCCTTCCATTCATCCATTTGCAACATTAAGTTGAATTAGTAATGTCCTGAGCATCTCCGAGCTACAACCTAGGAGAGTTTCTTGGGGAGATAACATCACCAATGACTCATACATACTTCAATCACCCAACCAAGTGGGGATACATCAAATGTTCATACATGACTGAAAATTGTAATTATTACATCATCCTTCCCATGCATATGGGGGTACAAATTACATCATATGTCTAAAAGGACTCATTCATAATAGATTATGACAAAAAGAGACATATTATTACACCATAGGTATTTACATGACCTTTTCATCAAATGACATTAATAATAGATACCATAGATGAATTCAACAACCATGATGCCAACAATGCATAATATTTTGAAGGCTAACGCTCCACCTAAGCCTGTGCTACCTGTGCATTTTCAACAATTCATTCATCACAGCATCTTCATCAATCAAATAGACATCAATGAGAAAATCATATCAACAGACTGTATCCATCAACATCAGACTAAACAACCATGTTAGAAACTAATTTTGAGTCTGAACCACTATTTTTCTATTACAAAAACATATACGCTACTGCCAGAACAGAAACTTGCGTATATACGTGACTCTGCTTCATGAAATCTGCGTATAGAAAACAATCCCTTGAATCTAAAAAAACTGGTTTTAACAACAAGATGAGGCTAAAACAACTCCCAACTTTTCTCTGAGATATTAAAATGCTTCTCTGGGAAGAGGTTTGGTAAATATATTAGCAAGTTGATCTTTGGAGGAAACATACTCTAATTTGACCTTTTGTTCAAGCACTTGTTCTTGTAGAAAGTGGTACTGAATGGGTATGTGCTTGGTCTTGGAGTGCATAACTAGATTTTTCGAGATACTAATCGCACTTGTATTGTCACATCAGATGGAGACGGGTGGAGAACATGTAATTTGAATATCTTGTAATGTATGCATCATCCAGAGAAGTTGTGTACAACAAGATGCAATCACCACATATTCTTCTTCTGCTATAGATAAGGAAATCGAACTTTGTTTCTTGCTAAATGTGGATACTAATCGTGATCCCATATAAAATGCACCTCCATTAGTGCTTTTTCAGTCATCAACATTTCCAACCCAATCCGCATCTGTATATGCATGAAGGGTGATATTTGTATCTTTAGGATACCATAGACCAAAGTCTTGAGTTCCTTGGAGATATTTGAATATTCTCTTTACTACATGAAGATGTGATTCCTTTGGATTGGCTTGGAATATTCCAACAATTCCTACTGCGTGCATGATATCTGGTCCAGTACTTGTTAGATAAAGTAGGCTTCCAATAATAGATCTGTACTTTGGTTGATTCACTATAAGAGAATCATCATTAGAACTAAGACTACATCATGTCACTGTTGGAGTACATACTTGTTTGGAATCTTCCATTTCGTACTTCTTCAGAATCTACTTGTGATATTTAGTTTGTGAGAGAAAGATGCCATCTTTTGTCTGTTGCACTTGTAGACCAAGAAAATAGGTTATTTCTCCAAGTAAAGACATTTCAAATTCTTGTTGCATAACAAAAGAAAAGTTTAGACTCATAGATTCTTCATTACTACCAAAGATGATATCATCAACATAAACAACAATAATTAGTAGTTTATCATTCTCAATTTTTGTATATAAGTTGTTGTTTGCAGATCCTTTTGTGAAGCCTTGTTGTTGAAGATATTTGTCAAGACGATAATACCATGCCCTCAGAGCTTGTTTCAGTCCATATAAAGCCTTTTTGAGTTTTCATATGAGCTTTGCATCATTTCCCAGAATGAATCCTTCTGTTTTTTCAACGTATATTTCTTCTTCTAGATTTCCATTAAGAAATGCAGATTTTATATCCATTTGATAAACTTTGAATTTTTGAAAACTTGAAAGAGAAAGAAACATTCTTATGGCTTCAAGTCTAGCTATAAGTGAATTTTTTTTTATCAAAGTCTATGACTTGTTGTTGTGCACACCCTTTACAAATAAGCCTTGATTTATTCCTAATTACCTCTCCATTTTCATTCAACTTATTCTTGAATATCCATTTTGTTCCTATAAGATTTTTATCATGAGTTCTAGGAACTAATTCCCAAGTATCGTTCTTTTCTATTTGGTTAAGTTCTTCATCCATTGCCTTAACCCAACATTCATCTTTGCTAGCTTCATTTACATTTTGTGGTTCTATGGAGGATAATAAGGCTAGATAACCAAAATATCCTACAAGAGTTCTTCTTGTTTGTACTCCAGACCCCTATTCTCCTAGAATTTGAGATTCTGGATGATTCTTTTGAACATACCTAGATGGAGCCTTTTCCCTGTTAGATGTATCTTCTTCTGATTCTTCATTGGTTTCTACCTCTATATCATTTCAATTTGATACGAGAAAGCATTCATCGTCTTCATTATCATCTTCTTTTGTTGATGTCACATGTTTTAGATTTCTGCATGCTTCATCGATTATAACATCAACACATTCAACAATTTTTCGAAGTCTCTTATTATAACATTTGTATCCTTTACTTCTACATGAATAACCAAGAAATATTCCTTCATCTGCTCTGGGTTCAAACTTACCAAGTTTTTCATAAGTATTTTTGAGGAAACATTTGCTTCCAAAAACTATGAAGTGTTTTACAGTGGGAAGCTTACCATACCAAAGTTCATATGGAGTTTGATCACTATTTACAAATACATGAGCTTTCTTCAAAATATTTACTACAATATGTGGAGCTTCACCCTAGAAGGTGTCAGAAGTTCCAGACTCATCAAGCATAGCTCGAGCCATTTGTTGAATTGTTTTGTTCATTCTTTCTACCATGCCATTTTGTTGAGGATTTCTGGCAACAAAGCGCTGTCTCTTTATTCCATGTTGTTCACAAAATTCAAAAAACTCATATGATACATATTCTCCACCCCGATCAGATCTGAGACATTTGATTTTTAGATCTAATTCATTTTCAACTAAAGCTTTGAATACCTTAAACTTTTCAAATGCTTCATATTTATGTTTTAGTAAACCAATCTAACACATTCTAGAAAAATCATCAATGAATAAAATGTAGTATTCTTCTTCGCGAGGTGACTTTTTCCTTATTGGTCCACACAAATTAGTATGAATGAGTTCAAGAGGCTTACTTGCTAATCCTTGTTTGGCATTGAATTGAACTCTGATTTTCTTACCGAATTGACATGGTTTGCAAATGGTATTTTCTAGGATGATGATATCTAGAAGATCACGAATAGCCTTGAGCCTGCATGATTTTCTTATTTGAGAAAAACTTAGATGCCCCAATCTTATGTGCCATAACCAGTTCTCTTCTATTTTTCTTAGATAACATTTTTCTTGACCTCCTTCTAGTATATATAGATTTCTTGGAGTTCTTGTACCTTTGATTATGGTCTTTCCTGTGTCAAGCACATGAACCACACATTCTTTTAATTGAAACAAAGCTTCATTTCCTTGATCACACATTTGACTAACACTCAATAAGCTATGCTTTAAACCATAAACATACATAACATTTCCATATTTAACCTTTTCTTTTGGATAAACATAACCTTTACCCTTAATGACAGCTGGTGTGTCATTTCCAAAAGAGACATTATTTTCCTTTTCTAAAGCATTGTATGAAAGGAGTTTATCTTTATCACTTGTCATGTGTTTAGAGCATCGACTATCAATGTACCACTAATGTTATTGTCCTTCTGCAAACATAGCTATGCCACATCTTTCTGACTGTAGTTCCTTCTTTTTCCATACCTTAGAGTTTGATGATGTTTGCTCCTTTTGATATGTTGGCTGAAATTTTCTCCTGCATTCAGATTCTTCATGACCAAAGTTATTGCAAAATGAACATTCAATTTCATCTTCAAGAGGTGAAAATTTATTATAAGAGATCTTCTTAATTCCTGTCACGCTCCTTTGTTTTCTTGATTCTCTAGTCATGATAGTTTTGTAAGCAACACATTGAGCAACCTTATGACCAAAGTTATGGCATGAAAATCATTGTCCATTAACGAAGAATTTTTTGTGATCATAAAATCTTTTGGTATTGTTCACCCTTTGGTTAGTGCTTCTATTGATGTTCACCTTTGGAGTAAAATGGGAATCATTTACCTGGGGAGTACCTTTAGGTTTTTGCTGAGGATTGACGCATTGTTGACTGGTTTTTGCTGCATCAAGATAGCTTCTAGTGATGGCTGAAGAATTTTCTGGTTGGGATGTTTCTCCAGTGTATCCAAGACTAGTCTTTATAATAGGAGAATTCTGAACCTTGATGATTTAGTCTAAGGTTTTTGATCCTTTAGAAAATCTAAGATTCAAAGATTTTTTTCTTCTCAAGTTCCTTTCTTAGACTCACTACTTCACACTCTAATTTTTCATTGTGCTTTTCCCTTTCCGTGAGTTGGTGTGTCAAGGTGTCTATAACTATATTCTTTCCTTCCAAACATATTTTGAGTTGATTGATTTCTTCAAGAAAATATTCTTCTTCTAAGGCATCCATAAACTTATAATTTTCATAATCATTAAGAATTTTAATTTCTTGATTAGATTCACCTTCACCACTATTAGACAAACCATCACTATCTTCATGAGTATAATAACTTCTTATATTAATAAACTGTTTCCTATTACCTTTCGTAGAATCCTTTCCTTTGTCATGGTTATCTTTATGGCGACATTTAGCAGCATAATGACCAACTCTACCACAAGCAAAACGTTTTAAGGGAAGCTTACCTTTGAATCTTTCAGTACCCAGTTGAATTTTCTTCACAAAGTTTACCTCATATTCTTCTAATATATATCCTGATTCCTTGAGATATTCCTTTTCTTTTCCCTTTGCAGAGGCTTTGAAAGCGACTTCTTTGATTTCTAATGGACCTCCTTTCCTCATTTCAAAGGAAGTTAAAATTCCATGAAGTTGAACAATAGAACAGATTGTAGATCCCGCTTCTCTTCAATGGCAAATAATTATGACTCAAATTTAGAAGATAGAGATCTTAAAATTTTCTCTACTATAGTAGCCTTCTTATTTCTTCACCCATATTCTTCATATGATTTACAATCTCATCTACTCGTAAAAAGTAACTAGCAATACTTTCATCACTATGCATCTTATGAGTTTCATATCAAATTTTGAGAGTTTGGAGCTTAGCACGTTTTACCTAGGAGTCTAATTCATAAATCTGAATGATTTTGTCCCATATTGCTTTGGTTGTGTTGAGTTGCATGATTTTGACGAATCTTGATTCTGATAGACTTCCCAGTAATGCATTGATGACTTTGGCATTGGTTTCATATGATTTCTTTTCTATTGGATTTGTGGGGACTGCTGCTAGATATTGATATCCTCCTTCCAAAATTTCCCAAACATCAGCTCCAAGTGATTGAAGATAGGCTCTAGTTCTTATCTTCCAATATGCTAAGTTATTTCCGTTGAAGATTGGTGGTGTGATAGATCCCATTCCTTTGTGATTACTCATCTTGAAAGATCTTCCTTCAAGCGATCAAGCTTCTTTTGAAGGACCTACTCCAATACCAATTGTTGGGAAAAATACTGGGGGGGGGGAGGGAATTAGTATTTAAACTTTCACAATAATAATTTTTCCTTTTCAAACTATATACATGATTTTAAAGAAACCAAATAGCATATGCCCACGACTATAATGAATGTAACCAGCATATAGATAATAAACTTGTAAAACAACTAATTCATTGTTTGTTGAACTTAAATCAGAGTGTGATGCATTTACTAAGTAGTAAACAGATGTAGTAAAAACAGAATAAATCAACACACGTAAGCAGCACACATGAACACTAGGATTTTTCATGTGGAAACCCAACGTGGGAAAGAACCACCCCTATTGTTGTCTTAGTCTTCAATCTTCTTATTATAAAAAGTGTTTACAAGTTTTGTATTAGTGCAAACTTTTTCTAGTATGTGGGAATCTACCTGTTGAAGGCTACAACCTTCACTTGTTTTCCATCTTCTACTGGAAGGGAGCTCCAACCACCTATATCTTGTACTGGCTAATATGTTTACTAGTAGGTAGGTGTTAGCCTACAGAAGGCTGCAACCTTCACTCGTTCTCCAGTTGCTACTGGAAGGGAGATTCAACACCCTAGCTCTTGTATTAGCTGATATGTTTACTAGTACGTAGGCGCCAGCCTACAGAAGGTTACCACCTTCACTCTTCTCCAGTGACCATGTTTCATAAATTTTCAAACTGGATACTCTTGGTGCACATCAACACAATATGTAGGCCACGTTTTATCAAATTTTGAGATTGGACCCATCAGTAATATTGAAGCTCAAAATAAATCACCATTGCAATACAACCATTAAATACAACCGCATCAACCAATTATTGAAACCCATCAACTCTAAAGAAAAATATAATCAATCAATCTGAACAGTTAGATCACCATCACTAAAACACAGAGTTGAAACTACAACACTGCATCAACAACTAGAACCAACTGCAACCTCAAAAATCATATGACAGAATGTATATGCTACTTCAATGAGGACAACTGGTGTGTATATGTTACTTTCTGTAACCCAACCTACGTATACCTCTAAACATACTGAATCATAAAACTTCTGAACCAAAAACTGTATTAACCAAAGAAATTCTGAAGATCTACGGTCTTATTACAAAGTTCTAAATAGATAGCAGGAAAGATCACCCTTCTTAATCAATCAATCAGGCAGCCAGACTCAATCTCCTTATACAATCAGTTTTACTTCAGATCTAATGAAGACATCATTGACAAACATCAATAAAATAGAAGCACTGATCAGATAGATCAGTCATTTCTAAACAACAATCCCTTCCTCTAGATATGCTACTTGGAAGTGCCGAATCTGCGTGTATACACTCCTTCATCGAGGCGAACCTGCATATAGATTTGCGAGTACTGACTTATAACTTCGAAACTTTTCAAGACTTCAAATATACCCAGATCATATCATTTAAAGGATAAAATAAGTGTTGGCACTCAAATCTAGCCTATCCATTATCAAATCGTACAATGATAAGTCATTTCATGTCTCATGGTCCTGATCCAACATTGTATCCAAGGGTGCATAAGATGTTTTAGATCTATTTCATAACCATAACCCTTACAACACAAAATATACTTCAAGTAGAAGTATACATGAAAAACCCTTTCACTTGCACACTTAGCCCTTTGATCTTCTC
This sequence comes from Pinus taeda, assembly GCA_000404065.3. NCBI lineage: Eukaryota > Viridiplantae > Streptophyta > Pinopsida > Pinales > Pinaceae > Pinus > Pinus taeda. The sequence continues at coordinate 16,068 of APFE030236367.1, forward strand.
CTCCTTATATACTAAAGCCTTTGTCAATACCATGCACCAAAACAACACTTAGAACCTATGGTATTCTTAGATGGGATCAAGTAACCATTATTCCACTCAATATTGTGGGCTAATACCATGGTATGCACCCTTGGTATTATTTAACCTTAATTTTCCATCCCATACGCTCTTTTACTTCTGTGAAACTACGTGCATATGTATACATGGATTTTATTATGTTTCCCTGCGTGTATACGTGACTTGGACTAGGTTAACCATCGTATACAACTTAAAACATTCTCTTTGCTCAATTTCTTGATTCTGATCTATAATCCTTTGTCCCACCATCCTATTCTTCTATGCCATTACTCTGTTACCTTTGAATAGACCTATTCCAATGTGAGTTGCCATTAGACATCACTTTATCATTTTTGAACTAACATATATGTGGGTTTCCATCAAGGGCAGCACATGTACCATAATGCCAACATATTTAACATACTTCTTAAGTAATGATACATGTAAAACATCATGGAATTTCACTGTCAGAGGCAGTGAAAGTCGATAGGATACTGGCCCAATCCTCTCAATGATAATGAAGGGTCCAAAAAATCGTGGTGCCAGCTTGGCACATGATCCAATCGACAAGGAGCTCTTCTTCACCTTGATGTGCAAGTACACATGTTCTCCAACCTAGAACTCCTTGAACAACCTGTTTTGATTTGCATAGATCTTCTACTTATCTCATGTTTCCTTTATATTCTTCTTGATCACCTGCATTTCTTGTTCCATATCTACCAACATGTTTGGTCCAATCAACACCCTATTAACTAGATCACTCCAACTGATAGGAGTATTTCAACTTCACCCATACAATACCTCAAAAGGACACATCCTCAATGAAGCATGATAACTATTTTTGTATGCAAACTCAACCAAGGGAAGATACTCTTCCCACTTCCACTGCTAATGCATCACATACATCCTCAACATGTCGTCCAATATCTTGTTGACCCTCTCTATCTGTCCATCTGTCTATGGATGATAAGTTGTACTAAAGGCCAACGTTGTGCCCAAACTTGTAAACAACTCCTTCCAAAACTTGGAAGTGAACTTTGCATCCCTATTTGACACAATATTCTTTGGAACACCATGTAATCTAACCACATCTTTGATGAAAACTTGTGCCACATCGCTAGCTAAGAATCTAGACTTCACTGGAATGAAGTGTGAAACCTTTGTCAACATGTCCACAGCAACAATGATGGAATCATGTTGTCTCACTGTCTTTGGAAACTCGGTGATGAAGTCCATGAAAATGACCTCCCATTTCCACTCTGGAATGGAAATCGGTTGTAGCAGTCCACCTAGATGTTTGTACTCTACCTTCACTCGCTGACAATCAAAACACCTAACCACAAACTTTGCTACATCCCTCTTCAGATTTGGCCAATAATAAAATTTCTTCATTGCAATCAATGTCTTCTAATAACTTGGGTGACCTAAATAAGGTTTTGCATTAAACTCCCTCAAGATCACATTCTTGATCTCACTCCTATCCGACACATATATCCTATCTCTGAATCTCACTAATACACCACTATAAGACAATAATCCACACCTTGTGCACCTGCACCTGTACCTGTGCCTGAATTTCCACATGTACATGTACCTCTACTATCACCTGTACCTATACCTGTACTCTACTGCAACCAACATTTCCTTCAATTGTAGCTTTAACTCAACCAACTCAGGTGTGCTCATCCTGTAAGGTGCTTTTAATGCTGGAGCTACCCCTGGCACTAACTCAATAGAAATGTCTACCTCCTTGTGAGGTGGTAACCCTGAAATATCCTCAGGAAATACATCCTAAAACTGCTACAAAATTGGGTACCTTCTCAACACATCTGCATCCTCAATGTAATTACCCTTATCACTAAAATTGTGCACTGCAAATAACATACACCCTTTCGTATGACTAGACTTTGCTTGCATAGTTGTCAACATCCTAACTAATTTGGATTTCTTCTTACCCTGCAAGACTCTTGGTTTCCCATTGTCATAAACAAACTCAATGAATTTGTCATAACAGTCTACTTTCGTTATGTGAAGATACAACCAATCCATGGCCAAAAAAATACTATATGATCCCAATGGTAATACATTCATATGTGTTGTGGTAGGCATACCATTTAAATCAAATGCATAAGATCTTACCCAATGATGAACTTGCTTCTTTGTACTTGTGGCCAACTGCACTAACCGAGACTCTGCATGTAATTTTTACTCAAACTACACTTATCCACCAAGTCAGGACTAACATAACTATGATTAGATACAGGGTCAATCAAAATAGAAATAACTTGATCACAAATATTACCATCCATCTCAATGATAGATTCTTGGTGTTCTACCTCCCTCCTATCCACTGCTGCATAGCTATAAGGAATACTCTTCCCTACATCTCCAATAGTTTACGCCTCCTGTGCACTGTATATCTTAGGCCTACCACCCTAATGTTGTGGACAATATCTCCTAAGGTGCTCCTCTCCACATTTCCAACACTCTAACTAACTAGTGCCCTCACCTCTATGTTGCTGCTGTGACCCATGTCCTTGTCTAGCTGCATTGAACTTCTTTCACGGTTCCATATTTTCTTTCCCATATGCATTCTGAGGCCCTGTACTCTTAGGCTTGCATTTACCTTTACCTTTGTCCTTCCCTTTCCATCGTTGCTAAGATTCATTCTTACACTTTGATTGTTCATAGCAATGATTCAATTTCTCAATGACTTCCTCAAGTGACTGAGGCTCATCATACTCAATCCAATCTATAAACACTAATGGAAAACCACTAAAAAATATTTGAACTTTAGCCTTCACTTTTGTAAGATACGATACATACCTTAATAGCTCCAGAAACTTGGCCATGTACTCTTCATCTATCATTGACCCCATCTTTAGCTCATAGAATTATTTTTCCTTACTGTCGTAGTACCTCTCTAACAAGTAATTCTTCCTCAAAATCCTCTTGAACTCCCACCAACTCAAGTCATACGTCTTGATGTCTCTGGCCCGCTTAACAACGTCCCACCAAACGTCTGCTTTACCTTTCAAGATAAAGATAATGATTATGACCTTCATGTTATTTGTGTACTCATGCAACTAAATGAATTTGTTCATCTAGAGTATCCAAGCCTATGCATCTTCCGAGTTCTTCACATCTCCATAAAAATTAGGTGGCTTCGCTTTCTTAAACTTATCTGGCAAGTGTCCCCTATCATTCCTCCTATAGGGATGATAACAATGACGATCATGATGTCTGTCATAACCATAACAAGAATAGTACATGTACTCATCGCCCCTCCTATCTAGAGTGTCCAAAAACCTACCATCTCTTGCTGTATAAGATATATTTGACCTATGTCTACCAGGAGACCTATTGCCATATGATCCATTAGTTCTTTGTTTCTATCCATGGCTGATCTGAAGTGGCCCTTGTCACTGCAATTTTGAAAAACTCTGAAGAAGTATAGCATTAACCTTTGCTTGCTTCTCTTGTGCCTGTATGATCCTATCATTATCCGCCTTACAACTCCTTGTTTATTCCTTTAAGATCCTCAGTGTAACTACCAAATTAGAAGAGTTCCCAACAACATACTTCTCTTTGGATTCATAGAGAGAGTCTTTGTAGTCAACCATATTGCTAGCCATTTGATATTTCTTTCCTGCAATGCATAATATATCAGATAAACCAAATCACAATAAATAAATGTACCTTAGTATAATTTGGGGAAGTTACCTCATTTCCAAGGTAAACAAATTGGCGTGATACATGTATAACATAAACATAACATCATATAGGCATGCACAAATAAATGCATCAACACACAAACATCATTCTAGGCAGGGTCCAGTCATCAATGCAAGGCCATATCAACAATGCATGCTATGACCTCATGCATAACAACAACCATTACTCCATTGTACCCATTTTCACATGCAACTATCAACATGCATAAGCAATGCCTAATGAACTACACATACACATAAATGCATGTAGTCGAGCATAAGCGATGAACTACTGTAACCACACCTACAAGATTGATACCTGTAATGAAAGATACAAGAATGCAAACTAACATACAAGGATGTAATCAAGTGACATATAAAAACATGTACGCGACACATAAAAATATGTAACCATTCATGTACTCATGATGATGCATTCCACAAACTCAATCATCAAGTTACTCATGACAACCTTACTAAAACCATTATCAACATTATGCAATGTAACAAGCACATGGAATGCAAGTGTGAGAGACACACATGCAACTGAATATAAGCTGATCAACACATAGCCAATGCAATCTGAGGGGCGAACCATGCTTTGATACCACTTTGTAACAACCTCCTCCCACATCTACCTTGGTAATCGGCCAACTGTGGTAAACATGTGATGAGAGGCTACTATGGTTAGATTCAAGCTCCTATGTGACCTTAAGGAAGTGGAATGGATGGAAACATAACACACATACCTTCCACATCAACTACATGACCCCTAAGAACCATGCCAAAGCTTTAGGCAGCTTGCCCCTAGGTCCTATTGAAGTTTTGATCAACTTAGCTCTCAGTCACTCTCATGCTATAGTCATGACAACGTCCAAGGACCTCCAGTCGCTCTCACAGGCTTTCCTGCCAGTGTCCAGAGACTCATTTTGTTAGTGTTGTGCCAGTGTCCCTAGGATTTGAGCCACTTTTTCAGGCTTAGAACCAAGGTCACTCCTCATAATGGAACAATAAATTAATACTAGTAAAATAATAAGGAAAAAATGATGCAAACACAATAAGTTAAACAAGACCTTAATCAGACCCCTACTAGCCATGACAGGCATTTTGTCAAACATATCGCAAGCATGTAATATATAGGTGTAACCAACGGAATTAAACATACAGATCTTGTACTTATCTGAGAATCGCTAAGAACCATTGTTCCCTCATGTCATTTGTTGCATTATTCATCTATTAGGTCATAGATACATTATCCATTCATTTAAAAGTAAAAACATGCTGAGAGCCATACATAGTTGCTGTCATAAAGCATAAATATAACCAGCACAGTAACAACAAAAATAACAAAAATATATCAGTCATAAAATCCACATATACATCAATACATTTATACATGAAAACCAAGGGAATGAATTTCTCATTAATGAATGCAATAAACCAACTGGAGATGGGACTACCACATTCCACTCGACCATAGAATGACTGAGCCAAATATCTCTTCATCAATTCACCCCCGTGCCATGTTCGAAGCATGAATGTGGGACTCTTAGAACACACCAAAAGAACCAAACAAACATGGATTCCATCGGAGTTCTCCACCTACACCGTGAGGAATTTGAGTGCCTCCTAGTCTCTCAGGCTTTAGTGTAATCCACAGGCTGATCCAAGGATCACTATGACCTACACCGAGACACATTCTCCAAGATTTACTGTACATCCCATCCCAGGAATACTAGGCCCAACGAAGATAAATCCACCTCTTGGCTTTACTGTATATCCCACCATTCACCGGAAAGGATTCCTAGGCCTACTAAGGCACACAATCCTTTGCTTTACCACAACCCACATTCTCAATCAGGGTTTACTAGGCCATTGGATTTACTGAGATCCACAGTTTGGTTTAGAGACCACTAGGCCATGTGTTTGTCATTTCAAAGATCCACCCCACTCAACTTAGAATCCATCCGACCATCCCACATCAACCGAAGTATGAGAAACATCTCAACAAGGCTCTCCGAAAATGGCAAGGCTAGGATGAAGAACATTATGACACCTAGTAAAACCCATGCCATGACAAAAAACAACCACATGCAACACCATGCATGCCAAATCTAGAAAGGAAAATACACATGTAAATCGATAACTACAATGAATCCTATTGTAGTTGCTTGATCCTTCCTTTCCCTCCTTGACCTTTGATTCCTCTTGCCTTCTTTGCCTTTCTTGCTCCAATGCCGAAGAGCTCCAAGAAAACTCTAAGTGTCCAAGAGCGAGAGAGAGAGAGAGAGAGAGAGAGAGAATAATAAGAGAGCTCCAAAACCAAACTGACAAAAGGTTACTAACTGATCCTTAGAAGCCTTTTTATGAATGAGACATCTATTTTCTTCATTTTCCTCCTCATATGAAACCCGTGACCTTTCACCTCCTTTCTCTCCTAATTTCCATTATTTTCATAAATAAATGTGCCAAAAATGCCATTTCCTTTTCCAATTTCCTTAGTCATAAACAACCAAATGAACACCCCCTAGGATGTCTTTCCCAACATTGAGCTTGAAATAAGTGTCCCATCAGCCGTGGATATTATTTTTACCTTTTATTACATGGAATTTTCACTAGGGTTGTTACAAAGGGGATCCCTATTGTGAGTTGATGGTATGATAAGTCCCTAATAACAACACCAATACAATAAGTCTTAAATATGCATAAAAAAAGTCATGCATCAAAATGTAGTTGTCAACCCATTTGGCCATTTATAACTCAGTTGGGAAAATCAGAAAAAAAACATACAAAATCTCAAGCTTGTATAGTTTCCAATATTATCAGGAATAGTGTCCACTTGTATCTTCTAGAGGAGATGTAGATTTTTTAGAGAATTTGTATAGTTAATCGCAAAACTAGAAGATACAAGTGTAGTGCCTTACAAGTACCACAATCCTGTCAAGTGACACATGTAAGGGTAGAGTGTTCCAACTAAGAAGCTAATTTGCAACCCCCTGGAAATTATAAAAATATGATAATTTCATATAGCATATCCAAATTTTGGTTTGCAAAAGAAAGCAAGAACAATGTTGATTAACTTGAATGTTTCCTTCAAAACTGTTGACAGTGTTGGACCTGACAAGATGTCAGGGGATCTCCCGGGTAAGAAGTCCTAATTATACCTCAGACCGTTTGGTGTAGGAATCCCAACATTGGGTTGTACGATAATGCCTTGACCTCGATTTCACAAAGAGGCAAATAAGATGTCCATGTTGGTAGCAAGGGTGTGACAACTACAGTAAGTCAAGGAAGGTGCACGAGAGGTTCTCAGACACTGAGGGTGAGATGAGTGCACCCCTTGGAAACCTACAATAGTACGCGGCTTCGAAGGGAACACACGAGCGAAAATGCATCAAAAGTTGGAATGAAAGTTAGTGAGCAATCCAAAGTGATGGTTAAACCAACAAAACATTTAAGAAAGATTCATACGTATTTATACATAATAGTCCATATATGCATGTGTAAGTAAACAAATGCATATGTCATTTAGAGTAAACAAGATAGCTGGAATACAATACAACATATGCATGAAATGTGTTGGCTCTATTATATTAATAAGTGTAAGTTCCAGTCATACAATACATCCATGTCGAACCAATAGCTCCGATAGCAGAACATTACAACCACAATCGCCTACTCCTCCAAAGAGATATACTAGCTATGCACAGTGGAGAAGCCAAGGCACATTACAATACTATCCAAGCTTTCTCTAAGATACTCCTATTGAAGCTTCGCTGACCAAAATCCTCTACAATGAGTTATGAGGGACTATTTATAGCAAAGGGTTGGGTGGCCCTTGACATTCCCCTTAGTGATAGTTTATCTACCCTCATGACTCTTGATCTACTCTATGATTGTTACATCCAACTATCGACACTTGAAATTACACTTAACAAGATCTTACATTACAATGCACATGTACCCATGTGAGACAAAAGTGGCTTGAGCAAGCCATGCAAAACATCACTAACACTCAGATCATTGTGGTGAGACCAACTCTTTGACATCCTTGTGATGGTTGATGGTGGCGAACTGATGCCAAGCTTGGTCATCCATGATGGTGTTCGTGCGCTCAATGGTGACATCTTGTTGAGGAAAAATCTTGCCTCCATTGCATTTGGGTACACTGATATGGCTCCTCCATACAAATCATCTGATAGCATGCGCATGGTCATCCTAGGTGCGACCAAACTTGCAACATGTTGATGCATAGTGTCTGCACTGAACTCCAAGCATGTGCCGATAGCTGTGTGCATTAGCTTGTCAAAATACATGTTTAGCTCCAGTTGGAATTGCTTCTTGTCTTCGCCTCGGTGAGTGTGCCAAATGGGTGGGATTACATGCATGCACACAATGACATGCATGCTGCTGAAATCCCTTGCACGTGATCAACAACATTTCTCACCTTGTTTACTCCATGCCAGCTACTAGGATGGATCCATAACTTGTATGGGTGCAGTTTCATCCATCTGTGCATGTTGCGCCCCCAGATGTGCCTATTCCCACTGCAACTCATTCTCTCGTCTATGAAGTTCCTGTTCTTTCTTGAGTTGCTACTTCAGCACATGAAACTCCTTATTTATTCTATTCTCTGCCTTCGCGCAATATTCATGTCGCGTCATCACCTCATAGCCTCAATATCTAAAGTTGATTTCGTCAAGACTGGTTCTGATTTGAACTTGCAGCTTCGCTCCAGGTCTATGATGTCAACAACCTTCCTTTTGCATTTGTCACGTGCAGGTGTGCTACCTTCTACTACTATTGATGGTGTTGCTCATTGTGATTCTGTTGCCATTGATCTTGATATCCTTGTCCATGAACAACTTGATGTATTCATGGATAGGCAAGTTCATAGACACTTGATCGACTCCATCCCTAGTTGCGCTCTTAACAGTGTCTTTACTCTCCTGGAAGATGTAGTACTTGTGCTGTTGAGAGACAGACGAACACCTGTGATGCTTGGAGACATAGCAACATTCATGGCAAGAAATATGTTAGTCGAAAACCAAAACAAACTTGAGGACTGACTTGCAACATACCTGTGTGATGGAATGTGAAAGTTGCGCAATTTCTATGGGGAGGTCGGGAGAGTGACTGCCAAAACTGTGCAAGGCACAATCTGGGCTATTAGGAGGCTAATTGACTACTGGAACTACACAATGCACTATCCATCTTGGCCTGCTGAGGACAGAAACTACGCAATGCACAATTTTTAGTCAGCAATGACAAGTAACTAGCAAACTGCATTGTGCAGTTTCTGGGGCCAACAGAAAACTTCCTCCAAGAATTGCGCAATGCAGGTCTAGATATTAGTTCTTGGCCAGGCTAGCACAGTTATGGAGGGAAGGGAGAGCCTTCACTTCCAGAAATGCATAGTGCTATCTGGGTAAGTCACAGTCCGGGCCAAGGCAACCTAGTCCGGCCGACGGGCGACTGAAAACATGAGAAGTCTGAATGCATGGTGAGATGAGTGCAAACAAGAGTGAATGATTATTCATGCAAACATCAAGTGCAAGATTCAAAAAATGGGAAAGAATGCATGTGTGTGAAGCGAGTCACCGTAATGGCCACCCTCTGTGCAAAATAGTGTCATGCATGCGATAGTAGTGAGATGCAAATGAAAACTGAAACGATGCTTATAAAAGCTAACATTCATGCAAACGACAAAAATCGCTCACTGAAATCAAGTAGACAGTACTCATACAAAGTGATACACAAAAAGTGACAGAAACACAATGCAAGACATGAAAAGTAGGCTTACCACAAAACAACTGAGCTGAATGTGCCGATGACTCCTAGATGCAATGTGGGATGTGAGAGATGCAAGGTTGTTATAAGGAATGAGCTCTGCAACATCCGATTGATGAGTTTTGATAAAATCAAGGTTGTGACGCACATGCCACAATTCTAGGAAAAGTGACACTTGGTGGGAAGTTTATGAAATGATCCTTGCATGTAACCTCCATTTGCTAAAAATAGATCCCTGAATCAAGGGATGCCTTTGCATGTTGTCTTGGGGAAGCAGTCCATGCATGAAAATTAGTTTTGCTTGGCCCTAGAGGGAAACGGTCAACCCAACTACACATGCAACAGTCTGCTCAGTTGAGGGGAAAAAATGCGCATTTCTGGGAGGGAGCTGGGTTGGCTGCCTAGAAGGATTGCACAATTTCTAGGCAGAGCAGCTGACTACTGTCGAGAATTGTGTAATTTCTAGGTTTAGCACTCCTGTTGGGAGGAATTTCACAATTTTCTCAGTGAACAGTGACAGGTAGATTTGCACAATTCTGGAGCCCAACAGGCTACCAGACAAAATTGCGTAGTTTTTGGAGGGAAGGTTGGTTGCGCTCCAGAATTGCGCAATTTTTTGAGTGAGTTACTCAGCCCATAGCTGGACCAAGTCTGGTGAAACAACTTGTGAGGGGTATGCAACAAGCTCTCATGGATAGGCTATCATTCTACAAGAAATTCATTGAAGCTTGTGTACTTGACAAGGAAATACATGCTACTATGAAAGGTTTGTAGGGAGGCTCCACAATGAAGCTAAGGCAAAATTTTGGAGGGTGGTTATAGCCGCTACAACACTTGGTGACACACTGGTAGAACTCTAGCTCTTTGAATGGACCTTGTTCGTGGAAAGCAAGTCTAAAACATCCGAAAGTATTTTTCAGTTCTCAGTTTGTCTTGGTTTTCACACTAGCTTGATTGTAATATGTAACATCTTCCAAGCTCTTGGTCAATTGACACACATTCCAAGCCAAGTCAACACAGTTGTTTCGTGGGGTTGAGGGGTATATTGGGCACAAGCAGTATAGTCATTAGAGTCTTAGTTTCATCTCTGGTGTTGCTCTGCTGCCAGCAGGCCTTGACAGTACCTCGATGGAGTCACGCAGGAACACAAGCATCGCTCCACTCCCATCGAGCCTAGTCAGTACCCCGATGGAGTTACTTGCATCACCTCTCTACGCGGGAAGCCTTTCTCTTCTTTCGCTTTATTCATTCTTCATCAATTCTTTTTTTCATATTTGTGCATAACACTTATTCATTTCAGAGGTGGAAGAGGGATCCCAACTTGTTGAGAGCAGAAGAGTGTTCCTTCAAAGAAGTAGTTTATTTTATACCTCTGATGTGCATGTTAAGGTTTTCCCCCTCACCTTACTCTACTTGACTGAGATGACAAGGGTTAACCCAAAAAACAACCGACTAAAGAAGGTGACACTGGTTAGCGCGCAAGCATTGTGTTTTCACCAAGGTTCACTTCAAACAGTACATATTTTTCATCAATGTATCATGAACTAAAAGTAACAAGTCAATCATACAGAGGCATGATGACAGATAACCAAGTAGTGATAGCTGCACAAGGCCTCTTGTACTTTTACCTAGCTTGTTTTAAGAGTCATGCATGGTGTCATGCGAACTAACCTATGAAAAAATCAAGAAAAGAAACTACAAAGCCAAGAAAAAGAAGAAGTAAATGCGAAAGCAAAGTGATTAAGAAAACAAGAAAGCAGGCAAACAAACATGCAAAGCAAGAAAGCAAACAAGCATGCAAGCAAGAAAACTGAAAGCAAACACTTCTCCTACTCCAAAGATAACAGTGCATGGGCCTGATTACGTGAAGTGATATTTCTAATGTAGCCATTGACCCATTAGTTGACCCATGTCGGTGAAGGCTTGGTCCGAGAGCAACCCAGTTGTGTGAACCAGCATATGTGAAAGATACAACAGTGAAAACAGACACACTCTGAGTTTACAAGCATCCACAAAACAAAAATGAGTGAAAACGCAAAACATGAACTCTGTGGACTTGCCATGGTGCTATGCTACACTGTGTGCAGATGTCGAGTGTATGTATTCCCTTGACTGTAACATGCAAGCAAACGTGAGAAAGGTGTACCACTTACGTTGTGCAAGTGTGCTTACTATGTAAGATTCCTCCAATGCAAGAGCAATGGGATCATGTAGTTCGAGTGGAGGAAGTGAAATTTGAACATTGGATTGTTCTTCAGTGCATACATATGAGTGATGAGGAGCCTCAGGTGTTTGAAAAATTTCCTGATCGGAAGTGAGACCAAACTCAGGACAACGAGGGCCTAACATAACCATCAGCTCAGGCTGAAGTGCCTGGACAGTCTGGGGGGTTTTGACTTCCTCGACAGATATTTCATCATAAACCAGTGGCTTAGATAGATTAACCACGAGTGAATCAACATCGTATTCAGATGATGAGGTAAAGAGATCACGACAGTGAAGATCATAAAACTCAAGATGTTGGTCGACATCCTCATGATTTGATGAATCACACAGAGGGGTATATGAGAAGAAAGGATGTTCATCCTCTGCATTTCTGGAAAAAGCAGATGAAAGATCAAGTGGATTTTCAATGAATGATTGGCCCTCTTCATTGTCGGATGATGGGCTGACATGTGGTTTGTCCTGTGAATGATTGACAATGGGTGCATCCATGGATGGAGACGCACATGAAAAATAAGGGATGGGAGGATCATCAAGAATGTCAGGAAAAAATGGAGTAGGTACAAACAGACAGGGATGGTCCCTTGCTGCCAGTGGATGTTCAAGCTCCCCATCATGCTCTTCATGAATCCTAGCCCATGTTGGTTGTGCAACACCAACTCCATCGATAGATTGAGCCTTGTTCAAAACAAGTGTAGAGCCTGGAATGGAAGAACACAAGATAGTGTCATCCAGAGGATGATCAGAATACGAAGATGGAGGTTGAGGTAAAAAATACATGTGACGAGGTATGGGACTCACAACCAAGTCTGCATGAAAATTGGAAGGAGTGATGTTGGGAGGACATGACGGTTCAACAAATGTGTGTTCATGATCTCCCACATCACTCTACGATGGTGGAGCTATTTGATGAGGGGATGGTGGACAGTCACGTGACAGTGACCGTGTCTGTCTGTGATTTCGCAGCTCCATCACCGAAGTATGCTGAGCAGGGTTTGAGCTTTAACTTCTTCTTGGGATGAGAAGATTTCTTAAGACAATACTCGAATCTATCCCAAAGATAAGGAAATTTCATCTGGCTCTTTGTGTTAGGCACATATAAGGTGTCTTTTAGAACTCCTAAATGCCTCACATTAATTATCGACTTAGGTAAGTCTTTTTGTTTCAAGAGTGTTCATAATATGTGCAAGTGATGAAAATCGTTGAATCTACAGAGAGTAATTCTTTAAAATAACTTATTGATTTCAATACAAGAGTAAACAGATCAAACCATAACTATCAAACTTGTAACTTCAAGGGAATGAACCATTCAAGCATCAAAACTCAATCTTAATCAAAAAACAAAACTCAATCTTAATCAAAAAGTCCTAATTGTAATTACATCAACCGAGTGCACCGTAGTGATAACATAGCTCTTTCAGCTGAATCTAAACTTCTGCATAAAAGTAATACATCCGATCTAACCAATAACACTTTGTATTTCAATTAACAAGAAATGATTCTTACCTAATAATTAAATCAATCTACGACATAAATAAATGAAGACAATCAACATAAATAAGAATTAATGCAATGAATACACAAACCCAACACTAGTGAAAGCAAATCAATCGTAAAGCTATAAAGCAGAGTAATTAAACTTACAGTAAAAGAAAGTTAAAACTATAAAACAGGGAACAATAGTGAAATCCACCAGTGATTGGGCCCAAGCTGCCAGTGATTACTGCTTAATTACTTCAGAATATTGCAAATGAACAACAACACAAATTAGATATTATTCATCAAATCCAAATGTCATTACAGCATGATGTATTCTTCAAAATAATGATGTCTCTAAAAATTATAGTCAAAGTAAAAGAAGCAAGACTTGTTCTACTCTATTCGTTTTTCCTCTCTTATAGTCAAAGAGGAAAAGAGATAAATGTGATTCCTCAGGATCAGGAGATCCTGAGGAATTCACAACTAAATACTATTATCAGACAATCTTCCATCTTTCGTTGATCCTCCTGATTCGCTTCTCAATTTGACCACACAAGACACACTCTTTTCTCCTTGTTTAACCTTTGCTTTTCAATAGTTTGAAAAACAGCTATCCCATTTGCTAATCTTTGCATAAAAAGCAACGAAAGTTAGTTTTGACATCCAAATCACATCAAAAGCAGTTTCATTCACTTTCTATTCTATCAAAACATTATTACATCATGGCATAAATGCATAAAAAGGAGGAAAAAGATAGTGTTATCAAGAGTAAATTTACACCTATTGCATGACCCAACATACTCCCCTGCTTACCTTGTTTCATGTCCTCGTGAAAATAAGTAGTTATTATGTAATGCAGTTAAAGAGTAAGCAGGAAAGACCTTTTCTTTGTACAACCTAAAATCATGCTTTTGTGTTAAATTTGCAAAGGCTATCCCTTCATGACCTTCAGGCAACTCATAATCAGAACGGTGTCCTTTAGGAGGGTACCAAATAATAGGGCTCCTAAATTTACATCCTAGCCAATATGGTCCTTCCCTCAAGATAATATTACTATATGTGACAAAAAGGCCTATGGTAGCTTTAAAATTCCTATAGCCAAACGGTTCTTTATTCCTGACACTATTGGTAGAGGCCATTCATATTTGTTTGGATGCAAGTAAGGACCTTTATTGTATGGATAAGAAATACGTCCTTCCTTCTTGCACAATTTCTTTATGTATAGGCCCCAGAGTCTTAATTACTCCCTCCTGTTTCATAAGCCTCTTGTGTTTAACAAAAATATGCAAGGGTTGAGTAGGCTCATCCCTTACCCACAAAACCAGTCCATGCTCTTTCCTTTGAAAGGTGTTATAAGCCCTGGACCACTTGAGTTGGTTCACTACGAAGGAAATGAAGGCTTGGAGCTAAATGTCCCCAACAAAAGGCTAGGATTATTATCCACCTCCCCTTCTAGTAAAAAATTATGCAAATAAAATTCACAGAAAAGACGTTCGACTTTTATCCCATGCTACTTACAACATTTGATGAATTCGTTAGTTGTCTTCAATTCAACTGACTTGCCAGACTTAACAACTTTAATCTTCAATAGTCAATATATTTCCAACAAAAACATAGCATAATTTGTAGCAGGAGATCTGCAAGATAAGACATCAAAATATAAAGAGAAAATAGCATCAATCTAACCCACGACCTTATCCAGCTTGGCTTTTACTTTCCTCAACTTTTCTTCCTCCTGCCTAAACTTATCAAAAGTTTCACTCTCAGTTATGGTCAATTCTTTGAATTGCTTCTGCAACTCCTGATACTTTTGTAGAGGAACTATCTACTTCTTACATTGTGCTAAAGCAAGCTGGGCCTGTACGAGCTCCTCTTGTAACTCTAGAAGAATAGGATTACTGCTAGATGGAGTGTCATTGAATATTTCCTTCGTTTCTGTGTTTTTATTGTGAGAGGATAATTCCTCTGTCTGAAAAACCATATCTATCAAATCTATGTGAGGGCTTGCTTGTGTGGCAATCGTCTGAGTAGAAATAGATTTGGTCTGGGTTCCTATTGCCTTACCTTCACATATTTGTATTTTTATGACCACAGTGACTAACTCAAAAATAATTCTATGAGCTTTCGTATTTGCAGTTTCTTTTAACCATCTTAACTGTCTTCTGAAGTTTCTGGTATTTCTTCCTCAGCTTCCTTAACTTTGTTTCGGCTACCCGCTTCTTCTAAGAAGCATCCTCTGTAGGAACAGGTTTATCAATAGGCTTTGTATCTAAGGGTTCTTGGTGCTCATCTTGGCTATGTTCCACTATAACTATGTCACCTGATTAGTTATCAGATTCATGAATTATTTCTGTGTCCACTTCCTCTTCCCTGTTTGCAGCTTCTAGGGAAGGCAAAATTTCCGTGTCACCAGAATCTCCTGAGGATTGGACTTTGTTCAGGTTTTGGTCAAGTGATCCTCCAGGTTGCATATATGCATTCAAATTTGCAAGAACCTGGGCCATACCTTCCTCAAAGTCATACAAGAAATCATCTTGGGGGCTCATAGGTGGTGTTTGAGAAGGCCCTACTTCATTTTTTGGGTCAGAATCATGTTCTTCCTCCTATTCTGTATCAGAATTGGGTTCCTCCTCCTGTTTTGGTTCAGAATTAGGTTCATCCTCTTGTTCTAGTTTAGAATTAGGTTCTTCCTCCTATTCAGGTTCAGAATTGGGTTCTTCCTCTTGTTCAGGTTTAGAATTGGGTTCTTCCTCTTGTTCAGGTTCAGAATCATGTTCTTCCCTTGTTCTGATTTAGAATTACCTTCTTCCTCCTGTTCTGGTTCAGAGTCCTATACAATAATTGGACTAGATGGCTCTGTCAGGCATTCGACGCTAACCTGAGGATCTATAAAAGTCCTTTGAACTGGGGTTAGCCTCGTATAACGCCTGCGCTTATGAGGTCCTATTATTGTATGAGCAATTCTTTTCCTCTTTGGAATAGGGTTCTGCTGTCCAATTTCCAAGGTTGCAAAATTTTGGACTATAGGGTCTAGCCTAAACTCTAGTGGTGCTATAAAATTTTCCCAAGTTAATTTTGTTGAGCAAGACTGTGACTAACAATCAGTCTGATCAAACCATGATGATTGATTATAGTATCAAGATGTTTAGCATATCTTACTCTATCAGCTGTATCATGCAATAATGAATTTAAGAAAAATGGCAAATTGACAGTAAGTTTTTGCTTTAAAATGGCTAAGAGTTTAAGTTATTGTGGTTTTACCACATCTCGTCGACCATCATAGGTAATTTACTTCTAGATGACACTTGCCAATTCACAGCATGGTTCTCCAAGAGAGGACGGTTGAATGCGCCTTTTCGGGTTAGTTTTTCGCCTGCATCTTTGAAAATTTCCATTGCATCATGCAACATTACATGCTTTTTAGACCATTGTTATAGCTCCAAATCTCACTCTTGAGGTTTGTGATGCTGTACTCATGGCCTAGGGCAACCCCTCCTTCCAGACCTGGTCCAAAATTTAAAAAATAGTGTTTTATTCCATATACGCGACATTTCCCTGAGCTAAACGCGTGTCTACATAGGTCTGTGTATACCCTACCTGCGTATGTGTCTTAAAACACTTAAAAAAAATAAATCTCCTTAATTTCGGGTGGAGATCATGGGTTTCACTTGTTGATTACTTGTTAGTGCCAATGGCCCAACTGTTCCCAACGAATTCCCAACTAAAAAACTACTTTGGGAGAAGTATAAAAAGGCTTCAAAGGGAAGGCCAAAGGGAGGAGAGAAGAGAGAGAAAGATTATTATGCTAAGATTTCCCTGACCAGGTCTGAAGATCCTAGTGCCTCCTACACTGCCCCCATTTTACAGGAAACTCTTGTTTCCTTGTGTGTGTTGATGTATTCATACTACTTGAGATATCATGGAGTAAGTCATGGAAGGAGTTTGTTAAAGGCTTGAGATTGGAAAAATCCAGGAGATAGTTCCGCTTGGAGCCTGCGAAAGGAAAAATCAGTTGAAATTATTCCTTTCTGTACTTTATTTGTCTATAATAAATGAAACACATGTCTTTGTTCCTGATATAAATCTTCTTCATGTTTGTGATATTCATGTTATGATTCATATGTGAATGGTTGTTTAATTGCATAGCTAACTACCTTTCATTATAATATGAAGATGGTTTCTTTATGATGTTTAGTCCATATACTGTTGTACTTTCTTGAATTGATTGTTTTGCAGGTCAAAGGAGCAAAAGGAACTCCAAGAAGTGTTCGGACCCTGGAAGGAACTTCTTAAATGTAGGACCTGAGGTATGCCCTCTATTGTAGATTTTGCTTATAGTAGCATTATGGCTATATGGAATGTGTGTTTCTTTGAATAGATAACCTCCAGTCTGCTAGGGTATCCACCCAAGACCCTAGGGGAATTTATCCCACAACAGAACTGGTGACTCCACTAGGGAAAATAGTATTGTTGTTCCTAGTTTGGGTGTATTCAAGCCAATCAGGGCTCAGCTGTCTGTTTACTTCCTTTTGCTGTGTAGTCTGTTCCTGAATTGCAAGCTTTGATCAATTTTTCCAGACTGTTTTTTTTGTTTTTCTTGAAAGCTTTTATATACGTTATTTTTTCTGTTTACAGAAGCATATATACACATCTTTCCTTAAGTGAACCTACATATACACATGTTTCCTTAAGCCTTGTCGCGTATACACACACCTGTGCACAAACACAGTCGCGTATATCTTATAATTTTCAAGATTTTTAAAATATTTTTGTTTCTGGAAGTTCGTATGCTGGTTTGATTCAGTCTAGAACAATTACTATTCTGTCACAGTCTTTATTTTTACATCAAACATCTTATTTCAAATTCTCTTTGATTGTGAAAAGGTTGGTCTTGTTTGTTTTTCTTGCAAACATCATTGTTTTTGCTTAAGCACACAAGGTTTCTTGCAAGGAATCTTGGCTGCTCTATGTTTTTAGGGCAGAAGGATTGATTTCAATCTTTGTGTTGAGTTTTTTTTTGGTGACTTTTTGGTTTGCATATTCAAACTATATTTTTATGACCATCTGCTTTTCTTGCTTTCCGAAAGTTGTTGGTTCACACTTTCTTGAAAGTTGTCTTTTCAATATTTTGGTTTTCATCACCAAGCCCGTCTCGCCGCTTTTTGATTGTTAAGAGCATTTTGAAGCACCTTTTTGTTGAGTTCTCACTTGTTTTGTGTTGCAAATTCGCAAAGTGTTTCATTGCCTATTCTTCGATCATAAAGTTTCAGTCTTGTTAGAGCACTTTTGAAAAGTCATTTTTTATTTTGCTTTTGAAGGAAACTTCTTGAAACTTTGTTTTGCTTTCTTGAACTTTGTTTTGATTTAGTTTTCCTTTTTGTCGAGTGAAAGTGCATTTTTGTTTGTCTTCATCTTTCTTTTAGTGCTTAGACGAAATAAGCAACAAAACTTATATTCCATCTAAACATTTTAAGTGGCAAATAAAAAATTGATAAACGAGCAACTTCCATTTCTTGGTTTAAGAGTAGTCTTGAATTTTGCATCAGCATGTACTTGTTGCATTAGGATTAATTTGTGCATCTTTCTAGGCATCTATAGTTTTGTTAGCTTTTGTGAGTGTGAAGTTTGAAGAAAAGAAAAGAAAAAGTTGTAGCTTTATTTGAAGTTCCTCTGAACCCTGTAGAAATTTCTTTCATCGAAAAACAAAAACAAGTGAATTTGCATGTAGTTTGGTTTTTATTAACTTCTTTTGCATCAAAACACCACTAGTTTCACTTCCACTTATTCCTTGACTTAAATAACAGCCCATTTAAAATCAAGCGCTAATTAAAATATACTAGAACTTTCTATATTTGTCAAGTTAGACACGCCAACAAGTTTTAGGATATTTTAGGGCCTTGGATTAGGTAAGTGGAGAGTTAACTCTCCAAGGCCATTTAAACTATCAAACATAGGAGTCTGAATAGTGAGTGAAAATCCAATAGTGTTAGGAAGACCAGGAAAGCTCTGGATCTGGGAGTTAAACACGAGGGTCTGTGAAGACAGGTAAGAGAGATACCCCCTCTCCTACTTGTCCGAACTTACCTCACGACTGTTCCGCCTGGCTTCTGATACGAGTTGGTAACCTTAGTTACAACTCCTAGGGATCTACACAGGTGGCTGTGGAGGGGAATCCCATGGCACCTGAGGTCGAAATTGTATCACTCTCAACGGTACTACTGGAGGGCACCCTTGCGAATCTTGGGGGCTTGCACCGGTGTAGGCTGTTGTTAGGAGGTCAGCGTAACTTCCTCTGTTACCTTCGCTGGTAGGACTGGGCCGTCATTATCCCAGATTATCTTCGGAAGGCCCCTTACTTCACTTTCTCGTATTTTGGTGTCCGGTCCTAATCACCCGGAGCGGAAATACTTGAAAGTTGTTTGACTGGCTAATATCTTTTAGGGAATTTATAGTGTGTGCTCTGTGCTCTTAGTTAGCCTAGCTTTCAATTTTTTGAGTCTTTAGCTAGATCTTAATAAAAAATTCAAAGTGGTTGATCGATCACCTAGATGGTCTCAAAGACTTTGTGGTCTTTCACCACCAAGTTTAGAGCCTTCTCCTAGAAGGTGCAGAGGTAATACCGCCGGTGGGTTTCACCCCGTGGCAGCTGACGCATCGGGGATTGATCCTCCTCTCGGGGGCATTAGTGTTCAAGATAGACTTGGTACTTCCATAGAACAAGAGAGAAATACTCCAGTACTTTCTTGAGTTCTCTTTCGGGTGGAAGATAACGTAGAGGTAGAAGAACTTTCAGAGTCGTTAGCAGCTCCGAATTCTCCCCTACCTTCTAGTCATCCGGAAGTATTACAATACGTTGGGTCTCCAACGTATAGACCATCAAGTCCAAGTCACATTACGCACTTACCATTGATGACCACTACTGGAAGCATGGATTCTACTACAAGTGCTACGACTGTGCAGACTCCAATATCTGTACAAGGGGGAGGAACTATTTCCATCCCCTCTGCTTCTTTATTCGGGTCTTTTGCTAGCACATCTTTATTTGGGTCTACCTCCATTCCTTCTACCAGTGGAAGTGCCCAAACCAATGCTTTTAGTTCTGGATTCTTCCCATTTGGCACCCATTCACAGGGTATTCTGTCAGTTCCGTTCAGTGCCTCCACCTCCATGATGGGTGGATCGGCTTCATTCCATGGTTTTCCTTTTGGAAGTGGTCATATACCACATTCCAACCCAACAATTGGATCTATGCCTTTCTCTTCTTTAGGACAAGGTAGCAATCCTTTTCAAGGTTGGACTAACCCTGTAGTTAGTAGCATGGGAACTGGGAATTTGTTTTTCGGCCAACAAGGGAATAGGCCGTACTCCACAGTTAGTTCATTCCGAAGTATTCCTCCCCTAGCTTCTGCTTGGGATCCTTATCAGGGGTTATCAACTCCTTATAATCCTTTAGGAGGAAGCTTCGCCGGTTATGGAGGTTTTGCGGCCAGAGTTGGTCAAACTCCGAGTTATGCTAGATCACAAGGCTTGCCTTTTGGTTCAGTTGGTTCTGTTGGTTGATTCAGGCAGCCTGGTGCCTTCAGAAATCCAGGTCAATCTTTTCAGAACTTTGGGAGCTCCGCCTAGTCTGGGTGGAATCCCCAAGGTCCTCCTAGGATTTTGTTTCTGGCAACTTTGAACTTGCCAGATCTCACAAAATTAACAAACAATCCGATCAAATACAATCTGGCTTGGCCTCCGGTCCTAACCAAACTCCCTTCGGGCATTCCAAAATTTGAAGGGAAGAGCGGTGAAGACCTATGTGACCATGTGACCACATTCCATTTGTGGTGCTCGTCGAACTCCCTTATTGATGATTCAGTTAGGTTGAGGCTTTTTCAACGCACCTTGACTAGTAATGTAGCCAAATGGTATATAGAGTTTCCAGGGGGCAACTTTACATCTTTTGCCGACTTAGCTAATATTTTCTTAAATCATTTCTAGTTGCTTGTCCGTTATGATGCCGGAACTGAACTTCTGGCCAATTTTTGTCAGGACACGACAACTCACATTTATGATCATATTCAGGAATGGAGACAGAGAAAAAGGCTCATTAAAGCCGAAATCCCTCCAGAGTACCATCTAGAATGGTTTTTGAAATCTTTACAACCTAAGATCTCTAAGGACGTCTCCATGTCCAGAGTCTGTTCTGAGGACCAAGTGATTTTTAGGGCCCAAGAATTAGAATTGATCTACTTTCAGTCTGGGATCCTACAAAAATACTTGCCAGATGTTCCTGGGTCTAAGGTTGATATAGCTAATTCGAAGCCAGGTCCCCATGGGGATGGTATCGTTGGATCGGTAGACACAAATGCGGTGAACTTGTTGAGCCAATTACAGCAGTTGTCATTGCAAACTGCTCCGAACAACCAAGTCACATCGTCTAATACTTCATCTTCCCAACCCTCTTCGATTAATGCCGTCCAATCTGATAACCCCAAAGGAAATCAAAACTCCAATGGGAAAAAGAAAGGACAAGGTAAGAAAAAGAATCAGGAAGGGAAGGCTGACACAAATAAATCCGGCAATAATGCTGGTGGGGGTAGAAATGAGTCTAGAAAGAAAGTCAAGTTTCCATGCAAGTTGTGTAGTGGGGACCATTTAACTCATCTCTGCCCGAAGATTCGGGATGCTCAGCGCTTGTTAGGATAGCAAGGGGCTTCTAGTTCTTAAGCTGTGTTAACCAACCCTTTTCCCCAGGGGCAACAGTTGCTTGCTGGCGTGAGCTCAAATCTTGGTACCTCCTTTGGGGGTAGCTAGGAAGGGGAGAAATAATTGAATGTTTTCATGATGGGTTCTAATGTCCATGTGGCTACTCAGTCACATGATTACGGTGAAGCCGAAACTTCCAAGGACAAAACTGCTCCCGGAAATACTGACCTTCATATTGAGCGATCCCCTGTTGAGACTATACCACGGACACCGAAACGTTCCGCTAAATGCGCGACTATTAATCCTAATATTAGGGAAACCCATAATTACTCCATTGTTGAGGATATGGCTCATAGTCCATGTGCTATGTCCGCTTTAGAGGTTCTCCAGTCGTGTCCCACTCAAAAAAGTGCCTTGCTATCGACAATGGGGGCAGTGGATCCAAATAATTCGTTAGCTCTCAGTTTTGATATGCATAATGTCAAAAACAGACTTCCTCATCATATGGCTTTCCAGATAAAGTCTACTTACCGGAAAACTAATATTTTTCGGATGGTTATAGATGAGGGAGCTTCCACATGTGTCATGTCTATGTCATGTTGGAAGGCCATTGGATCGCCTTCGGTCGTTACTTCACCTACCCTCTTGACAACGTTTGATGGTCATTCTCATAGGCCATATGGGATTATCTCGGCTTTTCCTGTATGTGTTGGAGGAAAGGTCGTTAATACCGAAGTAGAAGTCATTGATGCTAACCTAGACTACAATCTCCTCTTAGGAAGGAACTGGGTATATGAAATGGATGCCGTTGTTTCGACTCTGTTTCGCGTCATTTGCTTTCCTCATGAGGGGAAAATCGTTAAGGTTGATCAATTAGACTACTCTCTAGTTGATCCTCGAGCAACTTCGGACTCTACTATTCCTTTAGTGGATAACCCCCATCCGCTTACTGAGAATCTAGGAGTCGGGATGTACTCTTCATTGATGGGTACGTTCAATCTTCCCCCTCCTATAGCTAGAATAGATACAATTTCATCCTTCAGGGACCCTTTACGGAGAGAGTTTGTTCAAGCTCCTTATTCTTCGGATCCTGGAACCTTATCTTCATCTGCGACCACATTAGATGACGACAAGGTGGGTGGAATAGAATCTTTTATGTCTGCAGCAGAGCTTAGGTGTGAGTCCATCGATAACTCTGCAGATGATCATCCTACTCCTTCCTCAAAGAATGAGTTAGATGGTGATGTGGCTCATATTCGGACCCTTGATTCCACTTCTATGTCGGATTGCTTGGATATTATTTTTCCATCTGACGAAGTGATATTTGAAGCAATGACGACTGTAGATCAACCTTTGGAAGATTTGCGTCGTTCTTCATGTTTTCATCCTCCTTCACACGAAGTCGAATCTAGGTCCTCCAGTCTAACTAGCGATGTCTGTACGGCTCCTTTGGCTCCAACATGGTTATTCATCGAAGGAAGTATATTGATTGATTCGATCATAGTACCTATAAACATCCCTAGCAGTGAGTTGGTGGAGCCCCCCGATCAGCTCTACCTCAGGAATTACTTTGCTTAGGTTTTGGCCAAGCAATGGCTTCTTTGTAAATTTTGTATATTTGTACATATTTTATCAAGAGTTTTTTGATATCAACACTTTTTGGTCAGCTTTGGCAGGTGTTGATGGATGACTTGATCTATTTTGGATTCACCGATGGTGCTAGTCGGCACACTCGGAATCTTGCTTCCGCAGCTTGGGTACTCTATTATCCAACTGGTCAATTGATGGTATCAAGGGGGGTGTGCATCGGTCCTGCTTCAAACAATATGGCTGAGTATACTGTCGTCATTAATTTGCTATCCAAGGCAATTTCTCACGAAATCGACACGTTGGTAGTTTATCTTGATTCAAAATTGATAGTGTCACAATTAAATAACATCTATCAGGTAAGGGATCCATGTTTATATCATCAGTATTTAAGGGTGAGGTTGTTGCAAATATCATTTACTTATATTAATTATTTGCATATTCCAAGATCTCATAATTGGTTAGCTGATTCTATCGCTAATCAAGCATTAGACTGGCAAATCAATCATTCATCACAATAAATTAAGCATCAAAAAGTCAAACTCTATATATATATCATAAAGCATCTCGAGTGTACATAAGTTTGTCCAAAAAATTTACAAAATTGGGACTCAAATTCCCATAATCATGTCCACTATATCTAATTCCCCGGCTCAGGATGAGCGGCTAAGTAGGCAACTACTGCATTGGCCACACACCTAAAAGTGCGGACCTAGTCACGTGGCATGCCAACCACATGACGCTGCATCTCTACAGGAAGGTCCTCTACCGCCGCCATCGGTACTCGGTGAGTCAGTCTCACCAGGTGCCACTGAACTGTGTGTAGAACTCGCTCTGTGTCTGCAGCTGCCTCTTCGGCCCCTTGGCCATGACGTTTGTGCCATGGGAACTCATCTGGTCATACCGGCTCAATATCTGGAACATGATCATCATATTAGTCATTTGAATCCTATAATTTTTTTTTCAAAATTCATTATTATATTTGAAAAATAAAAAAAAAATCATAACATCAAAAAACACTAACCAATGTCGCCCCATGCTGTGGTCGGTGGTAATGCTAGATCAGGATCTCCTCGGAAATCCAACCTAGCATAGGGGTAGTCATCAACGGCGATGATCTGCTGATCCCACCAGGAAAAGAAGTCGTCGCCAAATGTAGTCCGCAGGACCTCCCCACCTCCTAGGCATTTCATCAGGTCAGCCCACTTGCCCATTCGTGGATCTCGTGGGGTGGTGATTGAAACTGGTACCCTAGGACGAAGTGAAGGGACTCTCTTGAAAAATAAAGAACACAAAATAGTCCCATAACCAAAATTTTTGGTTTGTCCTCTCTTGATAGAAGTGAGTTGTCTTTGGAATGTCGAGAATGGTTTGATTTTTAGGACATTTTTGACATTTTTTTCGACAGTTTCGAGACGATTCCATGACTGCTAACCCATCATGGCAGGTATCGTTTTCTCACTGGCATATAGGTTAGGGAAGCCATTTTTCCATTGCATTATGCATACTAGCCTCCATATGTCGATACCCTTGCCATAGGGTCGATCCCATCGTGTTATGGTTCGCAAACCATCTTCACTCGCTGATTCTTTAAATCATGACATGATGGTTAAGCCTTCCTTTACATGGGCATCCTAGTTAGCACCTCACTGACATTTGTTGCCCATGCTACTCTGATTTGAGTAGGTTCGGGAGTCCTCTGTAGTCCCACCATGACTTATGCGATGAAGACTCATTCCTCTGCTTCTTTGCTTCGATCTGGCCTTATACCCTAGAGGCTCCTTTGTGTTGAGTTGTACTACTGCATTGCATTTTGACTATTTGCACCTTTTGGCCTTGAGCTAGCTTCACTTGGACTCATGTTTAAGCCAAATTTTGACCATGATGACTGCAAACACAAACTTACATACCTATGAATTATGCAATTTGACACACCTTGACCCGTGGAAGGAACATACCTTTGAGTGTCTTTGGCCAGTTTTCGCCTCCCTGCATTGAGCATAGGAATGTTCCCATCCTAGGAACTAGATCATCTACTTCACCGACACTCGTTCTTTCCACTGTACCATAGCATTATTTTATTCTTTTTCCAGCTTAAAAGAAAAAGACCAAAAAAATTATATATTCCAAAAAGAGCGGGAACGAGACAGTATTTTCATTTATTGTTGGCAGCTAGAGTCAGTCGTGTCGCCCTTGAACAAAGCACTCAAAACAAAGTCTCCTCCATTTGGGCGGGATTTAGTTTGAATTAGGTATGCCTTAACCTTTTTATTGAGTTAGTACTCTCCCGACTGGTTATCTCTTCCAATCATATGGAGGGTTCGTTTGTGCCTCCGGTGCAATGAGTTTATACAGAGTCATCATATGCTGCCACATAGTCACATTGAGTCATGCTTTTGTTCAAGGGAATTTAGCCTGAGTCGACCTCTCTACGATGTCTCTTGACTCATTTTTCAGTCGGCCATCCCTGGTTGTCAGTACTATGTCTATCGTCACATCAGTTATATTGGTCCTTTACTCGTGCCGGTTTGAGAAGGTCTCCATTGAATTCTTGCTGGTGGGTCTTGTCCTTATCGACGACGACATCTTACTCTGAGGACAGGCCTAGAGCTACACCCTGGCCCTATTTTCATTATTGATAGGTCACCTTGTGCTCAGCATCGATCAGTATCATGGGTCTTTGACTGAGTGGTTTCCCTTGTGTTCGACATCAACTTACATTATCACACATTGGGATTCGTACAGTACCTTGGTTTCCATTTGACCCTATTGGTGGATACCTCGCCTATGTGTCAGATCTCATTATTGGTTGGTTCAGAGGGTTTCTGTCGTGTGCTAGCCACATCTTATGTATGCCGAAAACGTACTTCCGTCGGGTTACTACATCTTTTTCGTCTGATTCCTTCCACATTATTGGCCTATGGGTTACACTCGCGTTAGATTGATGGAGGATGCCTCAATGCCTTCCTTATAGTGGATCTTTCCCTATCGACTTCGACTCATTTATCTGGGGCAAATATCTAGAGTCCATTTGGCAGTACCTTGGGGTTTGCAATCATTAGTGGTAGATCCTTCACTATCGATAGTGGGAAACCATCATTGTCTCCTGATCAATAGATTCTTACAGGTGTTTGACTTCAGCTCGTTTATTCACACTTGTTAGATTGTACTGGGTACCTTGACACTCATCATCATTATCGGTGAGTAGTCTCACGTTTGTTAACGGTATACATCAATGACCGGTAATCAAACGATTTCTCACATCGTCGACTTCAGATCATTTATTCCCATGCTATAGAAATGTACCATGGTGGTTGGTGAAGACCTTAGGTTGTATCAGCGTCCATTGGTTCACTTGACAGTTGCTCCTGTTGCTGCTAGTAGATACCACTTTACCTTATATGTTGCAGTCATTCATGGCGACATTTTATATGCTGGCATCTGAGTTTGCAGTGTAGTACCATCTTATTCCATCATGTTCATTTGGTACTTTTTGGGATCAGTCTTTGATATCAGTGATCCACTTCATCCTTCAGCATCATTGACATTCTTATATGTGACATTCAGACATGTACTTGTTCGATCTTGATCAGATGATCCATTATGTATTTTCCAGTCATTTATACTTGTATACTTAGTGGATCCGATTGTACTTGATATGCAGACATGCTCTACTTTCTCTGAGCATGGGTATGCCCGGCTCAGATAGTGTTTCTTTCTGATCTCCTATTGTGGCTTGGCAGGCTGAATTCTGGTGAAGTCCTTCTCAGTTTTCGACAGACTTCCTTTCCATGGACTTCCTTAATAAATTTCAGCCATCATGTACCCCTTCTGACCTCATATATTAGGGGGCATCTGTTATAGCTCCAAATCTCACTCTTAAGGTTTGTGATGCTGCACTCATGGCCTAGGGCAACCCCTCCTTCTAGACCTAGTCCAAAATTTAAAAAACAGTGTTTTATTCCCTATACGTGACATTGCCTTAAGCTAAACACGTGTATACGCGGGTCTGTGTATACCCAACCCACGTATATGTCTTAAAACACTTAAAAAAATAAATCTCCTTAATTTTGGGTGGAGATCACGAGTTTCACTTATTGATTACCTGTTAGTGCCCGTGGCCCAACTGTTCCCAATGAATTCCCAACTAAAAAACTACTTTGGGAGAAGTATAAAAAGGCTTCAAAGGGAAGGCCAAAGGGAGGAGAGAAGAGAGAGAAAGATTATTATGCTGAGATTTCCCTAACCAGGTCTGAAGATCCTAGTGCCTCCTGCACTTCCCCCATTTTACAGGAAACTCTTGTTTCCTTGTGTGCGTTGATGTCTTCATACTACTTGAGATATCATGGAGTAAGTCATGGAAGGAGTTTGTTAGAGGCTTGGGATTGGACGAATCCAGGAGACGGTTCCGCTTGGAGCCTGCAAAAGGACGAATCAGGTGAAATTATTCCTTTCTGTACTTTATTTGTCTATAATAAAAGAAACACGTCTTTGTTCTTTTTATAAATCTTCTTCATGTTTGTGATATTCATGTTATGATTCATATGTGAATGGTTGTTTAATTGCATAACTAACTAACTTTCATTATAATATGAAGATGGTTTCTTTATGATGTTTAGTCCATATACTGCTGTACTTTCTTGAATTGATTGTTTTGTAGGTCAAAGGAGCAAAAGGAACTCCAAGAAGGGTTCGGACCCTGGAAGGAACTTCTCAAATGTAGGACCTCAGGTACGCCCTCTATCGTAGAGTTTGCTTATAGTAGCATTATGGCTGTATGGAATTTGTGTTTCTTTGAATAGATAACCTCCAGTCTACAGGGTATCCACCCAAGACCCTAGGGGAATTTATCCCACAACAACCATACTGCTCCCTCTATCGACAACCCGGAAACTTCAGCTATCATAGCCTCTGATACTATTATTATTACACCTTTTACTGTGAATTGCCCATTCTATAAGTGCTGTAAAAACTCGAGGGAGATCTCACTGCTAGGGGCCTGAAGCCTAGTGAAATATGGCATCCATCCCGTGCACACCAGAATTTCCCTGGCTCTGTCAGAAATTTACAACACTAAGGGTTCTCAGCGAACTGATTTGCCACCCATAATGCTTGAATCTTCTGTTATTCACCCTACAATTTTCAAAGATTAACACAACAAGAAAAAAGCAGCAGAGAATAGCAATTGCTTTGATAAAATGGAATAGCAAGTAGACGTAACAACTAAATTCCATAATGTCAAGCAAAATTTCCATGATAATTAATAATATTAATTCTCAGAATATCATACTGCCACATGTCATTTGATCATGGGATATCATAGCAACATATCAAGTCCAATAAGCGGAATAAATATAGCGCATGCAAAGGTATAATGAGAATCCTCCCCCTCCTTAAAAAGAGAGGTCGCCTATGACCGAGTAGACAAGAAAGGGTTGTTCTGATGGTAAGGCAAGGGAATGAATAATAAGACCTTGAATGAAACAGAGTACGCATATAAATGATAGGATGGCAAGAGGTATGGTTATAATGAGACTGGAGTGTGTAAAGATAGTTATGAATAAGATATAGGATGCTTGGATTGATGATAAGTTATGCGAGAAAGAAAAGGACAACAATATGCCAAAAGATGCTTTGCTGACGGTATTCTAGCCAAGAATGATACGATTAATCGAAAAGCAGTATCTCATGCATAAAGGTTCTAAACAGGGAAAAATTAAGGAAATAATTTCTTCGATAAAAAAGAAAGACTAAGAAGAGGGTATCATAGTAATAATTGGCGATAAGATATAACTTCAATATCATAAGCAGAGCCTCTGTTGACAAAAGGCGTCCATGGCCTCGGGAGGGTTTCTTTTTAACCCATATGAGCCAGGATCCTCAATTTATAAATGGAGAAATCTAGTGCTGTTCTACAGAAGAGATCAGTGTGCTGGTGTGGTAACCAGACGACCACACTGCCATTCAGTGGGATATAGCAAAAGTGAGTAGGCCAGCTCGTGATGAGACCTCCTGTTCCAAGGATATTTTGGCTATCCAATGGATCATAACCCTAGTGTGGTGGCCATAATGGGAATGTCACTTTGCTACAGCCTTATGAACATGGTAGGTTGGCTCATAATCAGACCCCCTATCCTCCATCTGAAAAGAAAATTTTGTTGTTATTACACATTTTATGGTAAATAGAGGGAGGCTCAATACTCCTTAAGAGCAGGGATGGTGGAAGAAGTTGAACATGTCAATAGAAAAAGTATACCCAAAGTCTTATTTGCTATAGAAAGAGAAGATTATAACCAGGAAGGGTGTAACCAACATGGTATTAAGACGATCAATTAGTATCATGTACAATAGAAAATGATGCAGTAAAGTAGTATATAAATAAATGTGTCCCTTTTCTTGAAAATAATCTATCATCAAGAAGCTGTCCTGTTAAAGATCATAACGTTAATGGTATTAAATCCCTTCAATAAAATCCATAAATTCTTTTCCTTGTAAAAGTAGTGTACTTCATGCCATGAAAAGAAAACAAAATGAAGAACAAAAGAAAAATGGAGCTGAGATAAGCGAAGAGCAATCACACAAAAGAAAAATTTTGTTGTTCAATTGGGTTGAACAATGACTATTCAAAAGATCGAACAACAACTATTCAATTAAATGAACAACAAAACAATACAAAAAAGAAAAGAAATGTTGTTGAATAGATTGAACAACAACTATTCAATAGATTGAACATCAGCTATTCAATAGATTGAACAACAAGTGTTCAATAGATTGAACAACAATTATTCAATTAAATGAACAACAAAACCATGCAAAAAGAAAAGAAGTGTTGTTCAATATATTGAACATCAAAACAATGTAAAAAGAAAAGAAATGTTGTTCAATAGATTGAACAACAGCTATTCAATAGATTAAACAACAAAACAACGAAAAGAAAGACAGTGTTGTTCAATTGGATTGAACAACGATTGTTCAATAGATTGAACAACAACTATTCAATAGATTGAACAACAGCTATTCAATTAACTAAACAACAAAATGACGAAAAGAAAGAAAGTTTTGTTCAATAGATTGAGAAAAGAAAGAAAGCGCTATTCAATTGGATTGAACAATGGTTGTTCAATAGATTGAACAACAAAACAATGAAAAGAAAGAAAGTGTTGTTCAATTGGATTGAACAGCGACTATTCAATAGATTGAACAGTAGTTGTTCAATAGATTGAACAACAACTATTCAATTAACTGAACAACAAAATGACGAAAATAAGGAAAGTGATGTTCAATAGATTGAACAACAGTTGTGCAATAGATTGAACAACAATTGTTCAATAGATTGAAGAGCAAAACAACAAAAAGAAAGAAAGTGTTGTTCAATTGGATTGAACAACGGCTGTTCAATAGATTGAACAACAAAATGATGAAAATAAAGAAAGTGTTGTTAAATAGATTGAACAATAGCTGTTCAATAGATTGAACAACAAAACAATGAAAAGAAAGAAAGTTTTGTTCAATTAGATTGAATAACCGCTGTTCAATTAAATGAACAACAAAACAAGCAGAGAAAAAGAAAAAAAAGGAAACAAAATCAAATCAGCAATCATATTTACATATTTTACAGAGAAGAAATAAATTTTTTAAAGATGAAGCTACCAAGGGATTTCCTTCTGCAACTAAAACTTGCATGGTGGGGTCCTCTCGTATTTGCTAATAGAAAGATTCTTTGGTAAGTGGTTTTTGGTAGAGGCGCATCTGATGCCCGTTTGATTTAAAAGAAGAACTAGACCCATTAATGGTGGCCAACGTAAGAGTGTCATTGTTGTGTACTTGCTTTATTTCATAGGGGCCTAACCATCTAGTCTGCAGTTTGCTAGGGAAGTCTTGAAACCTGGAATTGTAAAGAAGTGCCCAGTCACCCTCATGAAATGTCTTTTTCTTAATCAAGGCATCATGCCATTTGGCTCTTTACTATTGAATAAGTTTCATATGCTGTAGAGCTAGTAGTCGAATTTCATCTAATTCGTTCATCTACTATAACCTATTAACCTGGGCTTGAGTTAATCCAGTCCCACTTCCTGAGCTGTCTTTAGTGTTTGTATCTCAAATTCTATGGGAAAAATGGGTTCCTTACTAAATACCAGTTGATACAGAGAGTATCCAGTAATGTTTCTCCAAGTTGTACGATATGCCTATGGACTCTGGCAGTCAAGCAGTCCAGTCTCGTCGATGTGATGAGATTGTCTTTGTTAGAATAGCTTTGATAACTTTTTTGGTGCTCTCCACTTGCCCATTTGCCTACGGGTGATACAGAGAAGTAATTCTATGTATGATGTGATGATTTTTCAATGTAGCAGCAATCTTGTGACCCACGAATTGTGCCCCCCCCATCTGTAATTACTTCTCTGGTAAGCCATACCGCACAAAAAATTTGAAAATAAAATTAATAACAGTTTCCTCTGTTTCTCTTGGTAACGCTACTACTTCCACCCACTTAGTTACATAATCTGTTGCAACCAATATATATGAATTTTGGTTGGATGGTGGTTTGAATAGCCCAACGAAATCTAATGCCCAATGCTCAAAGGTTTCTATCACTAGTTGTGGATGTAGGGGCATTTCATCAGATTGGCTAGGGCGGCCCATCCTTTGGCAACTATCACATGCCTGGAAAAATTTTTTAGCATCTTTAAAAATAGTGGTCCAGTAGTAGCCCATCTGTAGAATTTTATGTCGAGTTCTGCGATAAAAAAGTGTCCACCACAAGGTCCATCATGGCAGGATTTTAAGATATCATAAATTTCGTCCTCCTTGATGCACCCGCAAATGTGCATATCAACACCCATGTGGAAAAGGTATCCTCCAATCCAGGAGAAATGAGTGTTACACTGCACAATCAATTTCCTTTCTCTGGGTGTCAGATGTTTGGGCAATTTTCCCACTGCTAAGTAATTCGCTACATCTACATACCATGTCATTTGTACGACCACAACAAGCAAATGTTCATTCGGGAACTGATCCTATACCGCCAATGTATCATCTGTTCTTGGCACTCGAGATAGGAAGTCTGCCACGAGGTTCTCCTTCCCTGGTCGATCCTTTATAGTTATGTCAAATTCATACAAAATTAGTAACCAACGAGTCACTCTTCCATTTGTAATAGGTTTATTGGATAAATATTTAATGGAAGAGTGATCAGTATACAGAAATTCAAGGTATCCAGTTATATAGTGTCTAAATTTGTTGATAGCATAAATAACAACTAGAAACTCCTTTTTTGTTACTGTGTAATTCAACTCAGCAGGAGTTAGGTTTTTGTTGATATAATATATAGCGTAGGGTTTCTTGTCCTCTTCTTGGCCAAGAACAACTCCAATGGTTGTGTCCAATGCATCTGATGAAATCTAGAAAGGCATATCCCAATTTGGGCCTCGTAATACTAGTGTTGTCGATACTAACCATTTCAGATCTGTGAAGGCAGTGTCACATTTATCAGTCCATATAAAATCAACATTTCATGTCAAGGCATATAAAGGTGTAGCAATTTGAGAAAATTTCTTTATAAATCTACGATAATATCCAGAAAATCCCAAAAAGCTATGTACCTCTGTTTGAGTGCAGGGAGTAGCTAATAAGAGGATTACCTATATCTTTGTTGGATCTACCTTCTGTCATCATCATATGACATTTCTCATGAGTTAAGCATAACCTAGTAGCAGTACACCATTCTAGGACTTTCTCCAATGTTTGTAATGCCTGATCAAAGTCATCTCCATGGGGTATGAAATCATCCATGTACACCTCCAATCCTTCATTTATCAAGTCTACAAAAATACTGAGTATGGCTCTTTGTAATGTAGTAGGTGCATTGCATAATTTGAAAGGCAATACCTTGTAAGCAAATGTTCCCCAGGGGTAGGTGAAAGTAGTTTTATCCTGGTCTTCACGGGCAATTTGAATTTGGTTGTAGCCACTGAAGCTATCTAGGAAAGAGAAGAATTTCTTTCCTGCTAGTGTATCAAGGACCAGGTCGATAAATGGAAGGGGAAAGTGGTCTTTTTGCATTTCTTTGTTGATTTCTCTGTAGTCAATGCATATCCACCATTTTCCTTTCTTTTTTGGGGACAACTACTAATGGAGAAACCCGTTTACTATCAAATATATGATAAATAAAATTCACATCTAACAGTTTTTGAAGCTCTTCTTTCAGAATATCCTTTAGATGAGGATTTAATCTAAGCTGTGGCTGTTGAATGGGTCTTGCATCCTTTTCAGTGTAGATGTGGTGCATGCACAACTGAGGGTCAACCCCTTTCATGTCTAGGTAATCCCATGCAAAAGGCCCTTTATATTTCTTAAGGACTTGGATAAGTTTCTGTTGATGGTCATTACTCAGATTACTATTAATGTTCAGGATTTTCCCTTGCCTGATTTCAATAGGCTTGCTATTATAGACACTGGTTGTTGGTATCGGTTGGTCATTAATGTCTCTCAAGGGATCTTCTTCAATATCATTATCAAGGATTACTTCAATCATGTGATATCTCAAATTAGACACTGCAGCAGGGTGATTGATAAAGGTGTTAATGACATCATCTTCTATTTGGTTTTTGAATTCAAGTGCATTTGCCATAGTCAATGGCAAATGAATATTTTCTTTTAAATATGTTGTTGGCTATTTCCTAGTTTTTACAATGGTTAGGCTTGGATGAGCAGGAGGGTATAAAGCTAGATTCTTTACATCATTCCCTCTGGTTGTGGTCATACTACCTGTTCGGAAGCCTATATAAGCATCGGTTGTTGCTAGCCAAGGCCTTCCCAGTATTAAGGGATGTCCATCTAGCTGATTTCTGGGGTTAATAAAAAAAAATCTGCCGGATATTCCCAAGAGTCCACAGAAACCATCACATCTTGTAATGTTCCTTCTGGCCTAATGACTAAATGGTTAGCTAGTTCCAATAAGGTAGTGGTTGGTTCTAAGGCTGTGATACCAAGCACTTCGCAAGTTTCTGTTGTAAGAATGTTAATGGTTACCCCTAAGTCAACTAAAGCATTGGGAAAAGAGTGGCCATTTATTTGGACTATGACAATGGGATTCCCCGGGTCTTCGTATTTTACAGGTGTCTTTTTGCCTAGTAATAAATCAGACAAAGTTCTGACGACATGGACAGTTGGTGTTATTTTTGTTTTCCTGACAGACTTCTTTGCACACAATTCTTTAATGGTTTTAGCATATATCAGAATGTCTTGAATGGCCTGGAGGAGGGGTATTTTTACACATATATTTTTGAGTTCACCTAGAAGATCAAATTCAAGATATTCAATTGGTCGAGGTATTATCAATCTTTTTGGGATCGGGGGAGAAGTAATTATAATTTGCTTGGGATCTTTCTACTTGACTGTATCTCCTCCTTATTTTATTTTTTGGTCATCTACAGTCGAGGGCTTATTTAGATGTGTTTCTTTAACTTCAGGTTGTAGATTTTTGTCCTCATCTAGAGCAATTACACGTCCAGATATTAACTTAAGTTCATTACATTCTTTCAACTCAATTTCAAGGTCCAGACTCTCAATAATCTGTACTGAATGGATCGGTTTGTTGTTAGGATTTGGGTTGGGTTGAGTTGGGAGTTGTGGGCATATATTAGATTAAGGATTTTGCTACAACGTGTAAGGTGCTAGTAAGGTTGGTTGAGGCAAAGGAATTGTTCCCATAGGCTGGTTTGCAGATCATTGCCAATTTGGTTTCCAGTTCTGATTTTGTGAGGTAGAAGGAGACCATTGAGAGGAATAGGGGGAGTTCTGCTAGAATGGTGGAGGGTAAGAGGAATTTGGCCAATTATTATTTGGATTTGATTGGTTGGGCCAAGGTGGCATAAAAAATTCTTGAGGTGTCCAGTTAAAGAAAGGTGGCTGGTTTTGCCATGCTGCTCCTGAATCCTATTGAGAATTAAATTGCAAAGAGGGAAAGAATGAAGCTGGTTCTATAGGCATACCTGTCGGACATGTTTTCCATTGACGACGTTGGTTCAACAAATATACTGGTTCCACTTCCTCTTCTGCTTCCTTGAAAACTACTTTTAATTCAGGAAGTGATGGACAACTTTCTGTAGCATGATACTTAGTGCAAATGGTGCATGTTTGTATCATATCTAATGGACATTCTCTATGATTGTGTTTCTTTCTGCAATGTGGACAGAAAATAGCCAGATTCTTTTCTACTTCGGCTTGATTTTGTCTGGCCTGCATGATATCCAATTGTGTCATCAGGGTCCCCAAGATATCAGTCTTAAAATCTTCCAGTAGATTGCTGATTTCAACTCGTGTAATGCTCCCTCCTGAAGCTTTGCTGTCTCTAGTGACCGCATCACATTCGGTTGGTTTCAACCTTGTACTGCCTTTAGAACACCTGATGCACAATTGTATAATATTGCCATAATCATCTTGATAAATATCACCCTTCCCCATTACATTTAGTTTTTATACCCATTGGTCTTTCATACTTTTGATCATCGTAGTTTTAAGAACTTCAGGAGACAAATTTTCATAAGGAGATCTTTGTAGATTATATTGAAAATGTTCTACATATTCTTCAAGAGTCTCATTAGTCTTAGCTACCATTTGAAAGATTTCATCCTTCAGTTCTCTAGTTCGGTAATAATCTTGGTATTTTTTTAGAAAGTCTGTTTTCATTTGGTCCCAGTCATCAATGGTACCTCCACCAAGCCCCATAAACCAACGCAGGGTTGCTCCCTTCAGAGTAGAGGGGAACAGATTTAGCTTCTGGGGGTTGGTAGTGTAATCATATCCCCTACATAAAACATCAAATTTGAAAAGAAATGCATCAGGATCCTTTGAAGTTAGCCCATGAAAGGTATCAATATTCTATAATGGAATAGCTTTCATGGGAGCATTGACAACTGTATCAACAATAGGGTATTGTAATGTAGAGGTCTGAGGCTGTTGCTGATTATTAGCCATTTGATAAAAAATATGCCAATATTCTTTAGGGATTTCTGGAGCTGGAGATTTTTTCCTGGGGGATTCAGAAGAGACTTTTAGAATTATTTTAACAGCACTACCTTGGTTCGGAATACTGGGTGTCCTCTGTTCAACTACTACTTCAGGAGATTTTGGTTCTGATGATTTAATATTTTTAGCACTACCTGTTTCTCCTTCTCCTTCATGGAGGTTGCAAGAATGCCCTTCTTGTAAAGGGTTAGGCTATAAGTTTTCAGTCTTCTAAAAACTCTGTTCAGACCCTTCAATCTTACTGTGAATCTTAGCGTCAGCTACAGATGGTGATCCTGTAGCCTGAAGGGTTACAGTAGGATTTCTTGTAGTAACAGTTCGGGGTCCTACTAATGATCGAGACTTAGCTTTCCTAATGATTTCGTCAATGAAGGTTGATCATCCAAGGGGCACTGATCCCTTAGATTTTTCAGATCTGGGCAGAGGAATTATATCTTTCTCTACTCTTTTCTTCTTAGTCATTCATACAAAAATTCAAACATTTATTTCTACTTTAATTCCTACGCAATTTTGCTGAAAAGTGGGCAAAGGAGAAAGAACTTTACTTACTTGTACACAGGTTCTTACCTTCTGTTTTTAATACCTAATTCTTTCACAACAAACAAACATCAAACATCTATTTTTACTTTAATCTCTACGCAATTGTGCTGAAAAGCAGGCAAGGGAGCAAGAACTTTACTTGCTCGTACACAGGTTCTTACCTTCCATTTTTAATACCCAATTCTTTCACAACAAACAATTACCAAACATACATCACCTTCTAAGAAATGGAAACACTCTCCCTGACAATGGCGCCAAAATGTTGGGCACATATAAGGTATCTTTTAGAACTCCTAAATGCCTCACATTAATTATCGACCTGGGTAAGTCTTTTTGTTTCAAGAGTGTACACAATATGTGCAAGTGATAAAAATTGTTGAATCTACAAAGAGTAATGCTTTAAAATAAATTATTGATTTCAATACAAGAGTAAACATATCAAACGATAACTATCAAACTTGTAACTTCAAGGGAATTAACCTATTCAAGCATCAAAACTCAATCTTAATCAAAAAGTCCTAATTGCAATTACATCAAACGAGTGCATCGTAGAGATAACAGATCTCTTTCAGTTGAATCTAAACTTCTGCATAAAAGTAATACACCTAATCTAACCAATAACACTCTAGCTTTCAATTAACAAGAAATGATTCTTACCTAATAATTAAATCAATCTACAACATAAACAAATAAAGCCAATCAACAGAAATAAGAATTAATGCAATGAATACACAAACTCAACACAAGTGAAAGTAAATCAATCGTAAAACTATAAAGCAGAGTAATTAAACTTGCAGTAAAAGAAAGGTAAAACTATAAAACAGGGAACAACGGTGAAATCCACCAGTGATCGGGCCCAAGCTACCAGTGATTACTGCTTAATTACTTTAGAATATTGTGAATGAATAGCAACATGAATTATATATTATTCATCAAATCTGAATGTCATTACAGCATGATGTATTCTTCAGAATAACGTTGTCTCTAAGAATTACAGTCGAAGTAAAAAAAGCAAGAGTTGTTATACTCTATTCATTTTTCCCCTCTTATAGTCAAAGAGGAAAAGAGATAAATGTGATTCATCAGGATTAGGAGATCCTGAGGAATTCACAACTAAATACTATTATCAGATAGTCTTCCATCTTGCATTGATCCTCCTGATTCGCTTCTCAATTTGACTGCACAAGATGCGCTCTTTTCTCCCTGTTTATCCTTTAATGTTCAATAATTTGGACAACAGTTGTCACATTCTCTAGTCTCTGCATAAAAAGCAACGAAAGTTAGTTTTAACAGCCAAATCGCATCAAAATAAGTTTCGTTCACTTTCTATTCTATCAAAACCTTATTACATCATGGCACAAATGCATAAAAAGGATGAAAAAGATAGTGTAATCAAGAGTAAATTTATACCTGTTCCACGACTCAACACTTTGGAGCTTGAAACTACAAATCACGGAAGCGTTGCCAAAAATCCATAGGCGATTCATGTAGAGCCTTCCGTTGTTGTAACAATTTTTGGTCAATATATCCGGGATCAAAATGATAGAAAGTATCTTCAATGAGATCACAAAAGTGTTGAAGTGAGTGCATGATATTAGTTGATAGGCTACACAGCCACTGATGTGGAGATTCACGAAGTGTGTATGCAAGCAACATACTGGCCTGTTCATCAGAACATCCATCATCCTCATGAAGCAAGGCAAGGAAGTCATGTAAGAACTCAAGCTAGGCCACTTTGGCTTCACCATCATGCATGTATGTGGACAAGATATCAAAGAACTCCCTTGTGATGGTGATAGATTCGGCATGCGAAAAACATCGTGGATGGAGTAGAGTGCAAGACTCCATGATAGATATGAAAAGTTTCAAAATAGGATGAGAGGGCACATCTTGTCATCTGGCCCTCCTTCTAGCACAAAAAAGTTTGACGATATTGGACCCACCAACATGTTAGGGGATCTCCCTGGTAAGAAGTCCCAATTAGACCTCAGATCGTTTGGTGTAGGAGTCCCAATAGTGGGTCATACGGTAATGCCTTGACCGGGATTTCACACAGAGGCAAGTAAGATGTCCCTGTTGGTATTAAGGGTGTGATAGATGCAGTAAGTCAAGGAAGGTGCATG
This sequence comes from Pinus taeda, assembly GCA_000404065.3. NCBI lineage: Eukaryota > Viridiplantae > Streptophyta > Pinopsida > Pinales > Pinaceae > Pinus > Pinus taeda. Next base: position 55,297 of record APFE030236367.1, read on the forward strand.
AGAGGTTCTAACACACTAAGGGTGAGATGAGTGCGCCCCTTGGAAACCTATAATAGTACGTGGCTTATAAGGGAACACACGAATGAAAATACAGCACAAGTTGGAATACAAGTTAGTGAGAAATCCAAAGTGATGGTTAAACCAACAACACATTTAAGAAAGATTCATACATACTTATAAAAAATAGTCCATACATGCATGCGTAAGCAAACAAATACATATGTCATTTAGAGTAAACAAGATAGTTGGAATACAATACAACATATGTATGAAACATGTTGGCTCTGTTATATTAAGAAGTGTAAGTTCCAGTCATACAATACATCCATGTCCAACCACTAGTTCTGATAGTGGAATGTTATAGCCACAACTGCCTGCTCCTCCAAAGAGATATACTAGCTCTGCGTAGTGGAGAAGCCAAGGCACATTACAATACTATCCAGGATTTCTCTAAGATACTCCTATCGAAGCTTGGCTGACCAAAAGCCTCTACAATGAGTTATGAGGGACTATTTATAGCAAAGGGTAGGGTGGCCCTTGACATTCCCCTTTGTGATAGTTCATCTACCCTCATGACTCTTCATCTACTCTATGATTGTTACATCCAACTATTGACACTTGAAATTACACTTGACAAGACATTACATTACAATGCACATGTACCAATGTGAGACAAAATGGCTTGCAAAAGCCATGCAAGACATCACTAACACTCGGACCATTGTGGTGAGACCAACTCTTTGACATCCTTGTGATGGTCAATGGTGGAAAACTGATGCCAAGCTTGGTCATCCATGATGGTATCCGTGTGCTCAATGGTCACGTCTTGTTAAAGAGAACTCTTGCATCAGTTGCATCATGGTACACTGATATGGCTCCTCTGTCCAACTCGTCTGATATCATGCACATGGTCGTCCTGGGTGTAACTGGACCGACAACATGTTGATGCATAGTGTCTGTGCTAATATCCAAGCATGTGTTGGTGGCCGTGCACATGAACTTGTCAAAATACATGTGCAACTCCAGTTGGACTTGCTTCTTGTCTTTTCCTCAGTGAGTGTGCCAATTGGGTGGGATCACATGTGTGTGCAAAATGACATTCATGTTGCTGAAATCCCTTGCATGTGATCAACAAAACTTCTCACCTTGTATGCTCCATGCCAGCTGCTGGGATGGATCCATAACTTGTACAGGCACAGTTTCATCCTATCTGTACATGTTGCACCCCCTACTGTGCCTATTCCTGTTGCAACTCATTCTCTCATCTATGTAACTCTTGTTCTTTCTTGAGTTGCTGCTTCAACACATGCAACTCCTTCTCTGTTCAGTTCTCTGTCTTCGCATGATCTTCATGTCGTGCCATCACCTCATAGCCTCAATCTCCAAATCTTCTTTCATCATGAGTGGTTTGGCTTTGAACTTTTAGCTTCACTTTGCCTTTATGCTATCAACAACCTTCCTTTTGGATTTGTCGCGTGCAGGTGTGCTACCTTCTGTTACTGTTGATGGTGCTACTATTTGTGATGTCACTTCCATTGATCTTTATATCCTTGTCCATGAACAACTTGATGTCTTTGTGGATAGGCAAGTTCATGGACACTTGAACAACTGCATCCCCATTTGCGCTCTTAACAGTGTCTTTGTCTCTTCTCTCATGGAAGTCATAGTACCTATGCTACTGAGAGATAGATGAACACCTGTGATTCTTGGAGACATAGAAACACTCATGGTAAGCAATATGTTAGTTGAAAATGAAAACAAACTTGAGGATTGACTTGCAACATACCTGTGTGATGGAATGTGAAAGTTGCGCAATTTCTATCAGGAGGTCGGGAGACTGACTGCCAAAAATACGCAAGGCATAATTTGGGCTGCCAGGAGGCTGATTAACTATTGGAACTGCGTAATGCACAGTCCAACCTAGCCTGCTGAGGACTAAAACTGTGCAATGCGCAATTTCAGTCAGTAGTGACATGCAACCAGCAAACTGCATTGCATAGTTTTTGGGGCTAGCAGGACACTGCCTCCAAGAATTGCACAATCCAAGTTTGGAGATCAGTGCTTGGCCAAGCTAGTGCAATTTATGGAGGGAAGGGAGAGCCTTTGCTTTTGGAAAGGTGTAGTGTAGCCGGGCAAGGCACGGTCTGGGCCAAGGCAACCTAGTCTGGTTGACGAGTGACTAAAAACATGAGAAGTCTGAATGCATGGTGAGATGAGTTCAAATAAGAGTGAATGATTATTCATGCAAACAATAAGTGCAAGATTCAAAAAATGGGAAATCATGCATGTGTGTGAAGCGAGTTACCATAACGGTGACTGTCTATGCAAAAAAGTGTCATTCATGTGACATAAATGAGATGCAAATGAAAAATGAAATGGTTCTCATACAAGCTAACATACATGCAAATGATAGCAAGTTCTCACTGAAATCATGCAGATAGTACTCAGACGAAGTGATACACAAAAAGTGATAGAAACATAACACAATACATGAAAATCAGTCTTGCCCCAAAACAACTGAGCTGAAAGTGCCGATGAGTCCTAGATGCAATGTGGGATGTCAGAGCTATAAGGTTGATGTGAGGAATGAGCTGTGTAGTGTCCGGTTGATGAGTTTTGATAAAATCAAGGTTGTGACGTGCAGGCCACAAATCTAGGAAAAGCGACACTTGGCGAGAGGTTTCTGAAATGATCCTTACATGTAACCTCTAGTTGCTAAAAATAGATCCCTGAATCAAGAGATGCCTTTGCATGCTATCTTGGGAGAAGCATTCCATGCATGCAAATCAATCTTGCTTGGCCCCGGAGGGAAACAGTCAACCCAACTGCACATGCAACAATCTGCTTAGCTGAGGGGAAAAAATGCGCATTTTTGGGAGGGAGTTGGGTTGGCTGCCCAGAGGGATTATGCAATTTCTGAGCAAAGCAGCTGACTGCTGCCTAGAGTTGCGCAATTTCTAGGCTGAGCAGTCATGCTTGGAGGAATTGTACAATTTTCGCAGTGAATAGTGTGACAGGCAGATTTGTGCAATTCCTCCCAGCAGGCTGCCTAATAGAATTGTGCAATTTCTGGAGGGGAGGCTAGTTGCTCTCCAGAATTGCGCGATTTCTTAAGGGTGCTACTTAGGTTGTAGATGGACCAAGTCTGATGAAACAACCTGTGAGGGGGATGCAACAAGCTGTCACAGACAGGTTTTCATTTTGCAAGAAAATCACTGAAGCTTGTGTACTTGACAAGGCAAGACATGCTACTATGAAAGGTTGGTAGGGAGGCTCCAAAACAAATCTAAAGAAAAATTTTGGAGGGTGGTTGTAGCAGCTATAACAAAAACTTAATAGGAAGATAATGACACCTTTTTCATAACAAGAAAATATAACCATACAATGATAAAGGATCCATACGCTTACAAATGTTGCAAACATTCATTCCAATAGATAAGCTTGGGAATCTCCCCACTTAATTGATAATGTGCCAAGTTCCTAGAAAAATGGAAAAGCATATATACTCTAGACTCCATATTTTACACATCTTATAAATTTTTTCAACAAGAACTGAATAGAGAGTAGAACCTAAACTAGCATTCCCAACCCTACATAATCTTCAAGTTTGGAACTTGAGATAAGATCAAAGAAATAAGTCCCATTAACTTGTTGTTATTCACAATCCTGTAAATTTGGTATATGTGTTAAGGAAACTGTGATTCCTTTCTAATACATGTCAAAATACATAAACACTTACAAATTGAACAAAAACCTCAATAGGAGCTAACAACCACATGAGGCTACAATACCTACAGTTGTTCAAGTTATTTCAACTTCGATATCTTAAAAATAATGTCATCATATAAATCATGGTAAAAGACATCTCTATAGCAACATTTAAGATGAAATAAAATCACGGCATTCTATGAAACCATTAGATTAATAACTATTTGATTTCAATAGAGAGATATTTAGAGGAACACAATGGACTAGTCGATCATATTATATCTCATCAAAATACATTTTTGTTTTTAGTATAATACTTGACTATGACCCATTTATCTATAAAAATAATAATATAGAAACCTTCAGCTAGAGCCTGAGTGTTGGGATATGATCAAATCTACTTAAACCAATTTGCAGTTGATTATTATTTTTGTTTCGACGTATAAACATTTGAAAAGGGGCCTTCCTAGAAGAAAAACCCACTGCATTAAGAAGTAAGCCAAACCCAACATACCGTTGCAAGATGAGAAAGAAAAACTACCAAGATTTTCAAAGTAGAGCAATAGCCAATCTCGTCGGGAATTTGGCCATAGAGACCATTTCTTTTGAGGACACTGCATACACAACATAATAAATCAAATAATAACACCACACAATTATAAATAATTTCTCCATATAAATGGAATTGTAATAATCAATGTAAATGACAACCCAAACAATTTAAAAACAAATATACATTAGACCTCTAGATTCACATACATCGATTCTAGACTTTTCGTATTACCAATGACCTGGGATATTTCTCCTCGAATATTTCTCCTCAAAATATATATTTTTTTCTTTATACTTTCCATATTGTTCGATGTTAAGGTAATGAATTAAACAAGGAGAAAGCCACCTTTTAAATCAAGAGAAGCACCCATAACATTTATGTTGTAGAAATTTCAAATCAGATTCAGAGTCATAACATCAAGTAACTCAACCATAGATGTGTTTTTCTTAGTCAGAGAGACATAAAATATCTCACATGCTATGCCAATTGTTAGTAGTTACGACACCCTAAAACCTAGTACATATGAGGCTAAAATTCCATATCTTTAAGAATGGTGCATTCAGTAGTTACCGTACATCAGTTATCATGAAATAACCTCTATATGGTAGCCTTTTCATCCCTTCATCAATCCTTGAGAATTATCATGTTGCACCCTAAAACCTACATATGAGGCTAAATTTCTATATCTCTAGGAATGGTTCACTCAACTTGAGATACCATTCCACCTAGGTTCTTTTATTGCTTTCTATTACCAGAATAAAAGTTGCAACAAAAATTTTCAGACCAAGGCATGTTATTCTTAGTTAAGAAACAAAATAAAATGGCTTAAATGCTTGATCTAATTCACTTCAAACATACTACAGGTAGAGTGACCAACTTTTATTTCTAGTATAGTTAGTTGGTAAAGTATTTTTCATCTAGTATTTGCATCAAGCCCTCATCATTTCCATCATGGAAAATCAGAGTGTAGAAATGCCTCTAAGAGGAAATACAAAGTCATTTCCCAAGATAAACTCATAAATTAAGAAATGATGTCATCCATGAATTCAAATTTTTCAATGGTCGTTGTTTCAACATATGTATTTGACCCCTCCCAACCTTAATTTCAAATTATATGGTAATGGAAGTGCCAACATTTTCTCTTTGAAACTTTGACTATGATCTAGTTTCTCAATGTCTAAAATATATATTAGGAGGTGTGTGCGAAAACATTTATTCTCCTCTCATTCAAGCCATTAGTTGTTTCCTCATCTTCTGACTATGGGAGTAGAGCATGAACATAGAAACAAATCCATCTAGGGCATTATAGGGCACCATCAATATCTAGCTCATAGAAAAAAACCTTTGAATGATAAAATATGACACCACCCATGCTTCATGGGGACGTAGAAAATGTATATGGGAAATTCCTCGGACATGCACCCATTGATGGCACTAGAGGAAATTGTGGAATGGCAAATACCCCAACTATGAATTTATTGATGCTAGGGGGTCCAAGGGGGATAGCTACGATCTTTGGGAGCCCCCCCTGGCGGGGGATCAGGGGCAGCACCCCCCAAGCTAAAAATAGATGTAAAATTGCCTTGTAAAATGTTGTAATTTCATAGTCAATCTAGGTCATTCATTAGGCGAAGATATGACACTAGAAATTATGTTTAATTTAGGGTTTTTTGCCCTAGAATGCAACCCCTCGCTATATATGAGGGAATTGTATTGCGTCTATGTATATCTGTATTCTGGGCGAGAAAGAGAGAGGATATTATGTGAGAGTGAAGAAGGAATTACAACGAATCTATTGTAGGTTGTATCTCTTCAATTTGCTGGATAATATAAAAGGAAGGACTGGTTGTTTCTCTATGGACATAGCACAAATTGGGTGAACCATGTATATATGTGTCTCTCTTGTTTTATGCATGTTTTGTGTTTATATTTCTGCAATATTTTATGTGTTCCATTGCTCTGTAATATATAATTTTCTAACTGGTTGATAAACTCATAGGAGAGAAGGGTTCCTAGTTCGAGTGGGAGCAATGCCAGAAGATAGTAGGTTTAGGGTCAAAAAATTTAACGGCCAAAACCACCAGTTATGGAAGATGCAGATGGAAAATTATCTGTATCAAAGAGATCTGTACCTACCATTGAGCAGAAAGACAAAGAAGCCGTCGAGTATGTCAGACACAGAATGGGATATTTTTGACAGAAAGGAACTTGGAACAATACGGCAATGCCTAGCGGCATTGGTAGCCTTTAATATTTCAAAGGAAATGACAACAAAGGGTTTAATGTCGGCATTGGAAAAACTATATAAAAAACCCACGGCCTCAAATAAGGTATTTCTTATGAAGCGTTTATCTAATATGAAGATGTCAAAAGGTGGATTTGTTGCTGATCATTTAAATGAATTTAATATAGTTACCAGTCAGTTAAGTTATGTAGGGGTAACTTTTGATGATGAAGTTAGGGCTCTGTTATTTTTGTGCTCATTTCTAGAAATTTGGAATGGTTTAGTTATGGCCATTAGTAACTTTGGCTTTGGATCTAGTACTTTAAAGTTTGATGATGTTGTCAGTGCAATCCTGAGTGAGGAAATGTGACATAAAATCTTGGTGAGACATTAGGTAATGCTTTGACTGCAGAGACTAGGGAAAGAAAAATGGAAAGGCGAAAGAGCCCGGGATATTGCAGTAAGTCAAGGAAAGGTAGATCCAAGTCTAGATCGGGGATAGTGTGCTAGAAATGCAGGAAGAAAGGACACCTGAAGAAAGACTGCAATTCTCGAAATGGAAAAGAAGGAGATGCGCAATAAGAAAACAATCATGAAGCAAATGTGACAGGTGATGTGTCGCAAGCTACTTTGATTCTTTCATTAGAAAATATTATTGATGCCTGGGTGGTAGATTCAGGGGCCTCATTCCATGCCACCTGATAGGAAACATTTTCATGATTATGTTCAAGGAGATTTTGGACAGGTTTGATTGGGAGATGATAAACCCTGTAAAATCATTGGAATGGGTACAATTTTCATAAAACAACAGATCAGGAATCAATGGCTATTGAAGGAGGTAAGGCATGTTCCCGATTTGAAGAAAAATTTGATTTCAACAGGGCACTTGGGAGGTGAAGGCTGTGTAACTACTTTTACAGATAAAACCTGGAAGGTCACTAAAGGAGCCCTGGTAATAGCAAAAGGAGAAAATGTTGGCACATTGTATTTATGTAATGATATTTCTAATTCTGTTAATGATTTAACCTCTGAAAGAGAATATACAACGTTTTGGCATCATAGGCTCAGGAACATGAGTGAGAAGGGGACGAAAATTCTTCACTCAAGAAATTTGTTGCCAGGTTTGAGGCATGTTGATTTAAAATTCTGTGAGAATTGTGTTCATGGAAAACATAAGAGAGTCAGATTCCTCAGAGTTGGGAAAGAAAAGAAGAGTGAAAAATTAGAGCTTGTGCATACAAACATATGGGGACCTGCTCAGTTATCATCTCTCGGTGGCTTTCATTATTATGTTACTTTTATTGATGATGCAACCAAAAAAACCTAGATTTATTGTATTCGAAATAAATCTGATGTATTTGATACTTTCAAGAAATGGAAAGCATTGGTTGAAAATGAGAAAGAAAAAAGGTTGAAGTGTCTCAGATCAGATAATGGAGGTTAATATTTAGCAAAGAGTTTGATAGCTACTATTCAGAGAATGGAATTCGCAAAGAGAAGACAGTTCCAGGAACACCACAAGAAAATGGTGTGTCAGAAAGGATGAACAGGACAATCATGGAGTGTGCAAGGTGCATGAGATTGCATGGAGGATTTCCTTTACAATTTTGGGCATATGTTGTAGATACTACTGTTTATTTAATAAACAGAGGGCCTTCAAGTTCCTTGGATGGTGGAATTCTAGAGGAGGCATGGACAGGTCAAAAGGTAAACTACTCATTTTTAAAGACTTTTGGTTGTGAAGCCTTTGTCCACATTAATAAATAAAATAGAATGAAGCTTGAGGAAAAATCAAAGAAATGTACCTTTATTGGATATGGCATTAATGATTTTGGTTATCGCTTTTATAATTACGAAAAACACAAAATCATTAGGAGCAGAGATGTCATATTCAATGAAAAGGTTTTGTATAAGGATCAGTTGTAGGAAAAGAAATAGGAAAAACAAAACAGAGAATACGCAGTGCTTGATGAGATCACAAAAAAAGTGAAGGTGCCTACAAATCATAATGATCAACAACCAAAACAACAACAGCAACCACAATAGCAACAAGCACCTCAAACACCTGAAAGTGGTTTTAGAAGATCTACCAGGATAAGTAGACTCCCTGAAAGATACTCTCCTTCATTATATTATGTACTGTTGACTGATTCTGGTGAACCAGAATGTTATGAAGAAGCAGTGTAGGTAGAAACTAGGAAGAAGTGGGAACAAGCCATGAAAGAAGAGATGGAATCCTTAGCACATAACCAAACTTGGGACTTAGTCAGGTTGCCTACGGGTAAAGCAACACTGCAAAATACATGGGTTTATAGGTTGAAGGAAGAAGATGGAGGTAGGAAAAGGTATAAAGCTAGACTTGTGGTGAAGGGGTTTGCATAGAAAAAGGGTATAGACTTTGATGAGATATTTTCTCCTTTTGTTAAAATGACTTCAGTCATAACTATTTTAAGTCTAATAGCAGCTGAAGATTTGCATCTTGAGCAATTAGATGTAAAGAAAACCTTTCTCCATGGGGTTTTGGAGGAAGAGATATATATGTAGCAGCCATAAGGATATGAGGTAAAAAGGAAGGAGAAACTAGTGTGTAGGTTGAATAAGAGCTTGTATGGCTTAAAACAGGCTCCAAGGCAGTGGTATCTAAAATTTTATAGGTTTATGTCTAAATAAGGTTATACTAGATGTCTCTCTGATCATCGTGTTTATCTCAAAAGGAAAAATGATGGCAGATATATTATATTGTTATTGTATGTAGATGACATCCTTGTTGCAAGTTCTAACATGCAGGAAATAAATGTGCTCAAAAGAAATTGGCAAACTCATTTGCAAGGAAGGATTTCGGTGCTGCAAAACAAATTGTTGGTATGAGAATAACTAGAGATGAGAAGAATCACATATTAACATTGTCTCAGAGATAGTACATACAAAAGGTGTTGAAAAGGTTTAATATCTAGAATGAAAAAGTAGTTAGTATACCTTTGGATAGCCATTTCAAAATAAGTAAGTAAATGTGTCCCAAGACTCAGGAAGAAATGGATTATATGCTTGAAGTTCCATATGCATTAGCAGTTGGAAGCTTAATGTATGCAATGGTCTGCACAAGGCTTGATATTGCACATGCAGTGGGAGTTGTAAGCAGGTACATGAACAATCCAGGAAAAGAACATTGGATGGGAGTGAAGTGGATTCTCAGGTATTTGAGAGGTACCACAAATCAAGCATTATGCTTTGGTGGTTCAAACGTTCTACAGGGATATGTTGATGTAGATATGGTGGGTGATAACATGAGGAGCACCACAGGGTATGTGTTTACTGTAGGTGGAACAACTGCCATTTGGGTCTCAAAACTGCAAAGTGTTGTTGCACTCTCAACAATGGAAGCAGAGTATGTTGCTGCTACAGAGGCTAGTAAAGAAATGATTTGGTTACAAAGGTTTCTAGATGAATTGGATAAGAAGCAGGAGTTGGGTAGGTTATACAATGACAACCAAAGTGCCATTCATCTTGCAAAGAACTCTGCATTTCATTCCAAGGCTAAACATATATAGCTTAAGTACCATTTCATATAGTCATCACTGGAAGATGGACAGTTGAAGATGGAAAAAGACACACACTAGCCAGAATCCTGCAAATATGTTAACAAAAGTTGTAATAAGGGAGAAACTGAGGTTTTGCTTATTTTCAATTGGTCTTCAAGTATGATGAAGAAGATGAGAAACAACCAGGTCCAAAGTGGAGTCATTGTCCAACAAATGAAGTAGCAGTGGATTTGCTATAATCATTCTCCAAGTGGGAGATTGTTGGGTGTGGAGCCTGATTATCTTCTTTATTCAGAGGTATCACCACATTGGACCCTAGTTCGTAATGTGGTGGCAACACCACCTGTAAAATGCACCCTGCAAGGGGGGTCCAAGGGGGGTAGATGCGATCTTTGGGAGCCCTCACCTAGCAGGGGATTGGGGGTAGCACCCGCGGAGCTAAAAATAGATGTAAAATTGCCTTGTAAAATGTTGTAATTTTGTAATCAATTTGGGTCATTCAGTAGGTGGAGATCTAATGGTAGAAGTTATGTTTAATTTAGTGTTTTTTTCCCTAGAAGGCAACCCCTTGCTATAAATGAGGGAATTGTATTGCATCTATGTATATCTATATTATGAGCGAGAAAGAGAGAGGAGATTGTATGAGAGCGAAGAGGGAATTACAATCGATCTGTTAACACTCAGGTTGTTCCCTTTGACTCCTAAGGGAATACGGCCGAGGTAACCACAAACCAAGCTTTGGACTGCAGGTCCTAGCCTACCAGTAGTCAGAGAGGGCTCTCTCTTTAGGATTTATCTTTGTTTAAGGGATGATTTTGGGCTAGATATGATGTATATGGGTTTTGATTTAGTTTGGTGGGATGGTTGATCTATTCAAGCAGAGTTGGCATGCAAAGTGTAAGAAGTTCAAACCATTGGGCATGGAGTCAATGAATGTGAACTGAAGGGTGTGTTTTCTTTGGCAGAAGAGAGGAACATGGAGCAGGATAACTACACATGGCACAATGATTTATGCTGGAACAAGGATGAAATGGAGGTCAAGGGATGAGAGGCAGTTAAGAATTCTCTCACCTAGCCAAAGAGGGAAAGTGGATGAAGGCTGAATAGGGCAATGAAGAATTCGTAGACAGCATTCATATGTGAAGGAAATATCTTAAACATGTTCAAGTAAGAATGCATATTCATCATTGATTCAGAGGAAAACATAGAAAAGTTACAAGAATTGAGCACAGAGGGCATGAATACCAGTTCTGATCTATTCCTTCTTCCTGCAACTTAGATTATGACATATAGATGATACAGGTACATATAAACTGATAAACAGAGGGAGGAAAGACTTATTGAACCGTGAGAAAGCACGAGAATTCCATACCAAGCTCTTTAGCCATTAAAAGCACAACCAGCCAGTTCAGATGCAAATATTCCAGCAATCTTTGATTACAAAAGCTCTTAACATTTACAGCGTAAATCTTAAATGAGAGATACAACCAACCATCCTCTATTACATTACTCAGGGTGTTATATATAGGGAAAATATGTACAAAAAATATCTGAGGGAATATCTGGGGAAATAACTGTGATTAACCTAACTTCTACTGCATTTCAAGCAAAAAATATCTATCTAAATGTTGCGCTGGAGGCAGCAGCATCAGAAATGAGGCTATGGGTGACCTTCGCTGCTATACGCTGTTCATTTTTATCATAACTGTGCTTTGGTTTCTGCAGCGCTGCCCTTAGGTGGCTTTAAGTGCATAAATCTGATCTGATATGGCTTTAATGGTTTTAACTCCTGCTCTGATACTCTTTTTCTGCCAAAATCGCCCTTGCCTGCCACTTTATGGCTAGATATAACTGTTGTTGGTCCTTTTACTGCCTTCTACGGTTTTAGAAAGCCTATCGACACTGGCCGATCAAACTTTATCAAAAAGAGTAAAAACTGCCTAATAGAGGAGGATTTCATGTTGAAGATTGTGTTGAGGCCGTATTCCTGATGTCTGGAGCTTGTTTAGAAGCTGGTACTAATGACTGTAAAACTCTGGTAACCTCATGTATGGTGGGACGGTCAGAAGGCGGTCTCTTTGTGCATAGTAGTGCCAGCTAGAAGATCTTTCTTACAACCCCAAGATCTCTGCAGGTTACTGCTACTTCTTGGTCTACAGTTTCCATTACTATATTGTTGTCTGCTTTTGATAGAATCAGCTGAAGAAATTTAGAGTCATTATCCATAGCTTTCCTCCCTGTAAGGAGCTCTAAAAGAACAATGTCGTAGTTGTACACATCAGACTCCTCGTTAAGCCTAGACGTCCTTGCATATTCAGGGTCAATATAACCAATAGTACCCATAACATAGGTACAGGTGTGGGTTTTGGCAGAAGGGATACACTTGGCAATGCCAAAGTCTGACAAATGTGCTTCAAAATTGTCATTTAAGAGAATGCTGGAAGTTTTAACATCTCTGTGAATAATACATGGGTTGCAGTCATGATGGAGATATGCTAGACCTTGTGTAGCTCCCAAAGCAATCTTTAGATGCATGTTCCAGTCTATCTTAATCTTCTTCGAAGATCCATGTAAGATGTCAAACAGACTTCCATTCACCATGTAGTCGTAGAACAACAAATTGCCATGTGGAGAAAGGGAATAACCATGCAAACTCACAAGATTCTGATGCTTAATGCTTCCAATAGTCTCTAACTCAGTTTCAAATTCCCGCAAACTTTGTGGATGGTGCGTCTATAGTCTTTAAATAGCAATTGTCTTACAATTCTTGAGAATACATTTATAAACTGTGCTCGTAGCACCATAACCAATTATATATTTCTCATTCAAATTTTCTCTCAATCGCATTATGTCATCATACATGAGAAGGGCCATGTCCATGTGTAATATTGCTAACCTTGGAGAACCTTGACCCATTTTGTTTGCATCCCCTTTAGTAAATGGCTTAGCCTGATTTGAACAGTAGAGAGCTATAACTCATCAAAATTGGAACACACCAGTGGCACTTAGACTAGCACACTCTCATGGACACTTCTTTGGCCTCTGTAGCAAATATGGAACATTGCAGCATGCAAAGTATGACATATTTGGCATGTAAAAATGTCGATCATGAAAGATGAATACCTGCTATGAGCAGGACGCTAACAATGGCTCCACTTGGGGATGGCTTTTCCTTGTGAAAAGTCAAGAACAGCAGGTCAGAATGCCTTAATCTTTAGTTGTTGCTGTACTCTGAAAACTTCCCTTTGTTGGCTGCTTTATTTATGAACATGACAGCAGACTTGAAGAGCTTAGGGCCTTCACTTCGGGCTTCATCTATAGCAAGCTTGCTATCCAAACCGAAAACTAAAATCCTACCTACCTACTCTAATCAGCACTTACTTTACTGTTAGGTGAAATCAAATAGCTAGTGCAGCCATTTAAGCATTATAAACATCGGTGAGCTTTGTTGTTTGTGCTTGTTGGTGCTAAAATGGGAGATCTTGCCATCAGATATAACTTTGTTAACCTTTGAGAAGATCAGAAAATTGCTGACCTTCTTTGCTGAACCAAGAAACTGTACAAAAGGGTCCCGCAACATATATATACAATTGTTGGGCTGAATTGAAGCACTGTACAAAGGATTGGGATAACTATCATGCTTTGGAATTGGGAGATGATCAGAAATTTGACACTGAACCTCGCAGCCTTCAAATAGAGAAGAGCACTGGTTTACTTCATCGTTCAGCCCGCCATCTAATGGATTCTTCAAAACTTGGAGCGATACTTGCAACTTGTCATAATCAGGCTCCAATGGCAATTCACTGATTTGGGCTTGCTGCTCCTTTTGTTCTTCAAATATCTGAGATGGTTGAAAACCAAGAGGCAGGGGATCCACTTGGATCTTTTGATCACATGCTGTTGCTTCTAAGTCTTCCTCAATCTAATATTTGATGGCTCTTTGGGGCTGCAAAACTAGAGGTAATATCTTTTGAACAATGATTTGATTATCCTCCAGACGGTCAATATCAGCACTTGCTGACACTCGCTTATTGATTGCATGATAGTTCTCCTTAATAAATTGAAAAGATTCAAAACAAAAAGGCAAAGTTCCTTCGCTGGCTTCAAAATTTTCTGTTTTTTCCTCCTTTTCTTCATAGCTGAAATGAATGTGCTGGTCACCGATTTCAGTTTGCTGAACCTGAACTGCGCTTTCTGCCAATATAGGATCCAGTTCCTCTGCGCTGCTGATTTGGTCATTGTGCTCATAATCATCATTATACTCATCGTATTTTGGCAAGCAGTTAAAAGAAGAGAAGATGTTATATTCATATAGTATATCAGGAGACTGCTTCATCATGTATGGTTGTACGAATATGTCATCTGTTTTGTGGCAGGTTTGTTCATGAATGTCATTACTTTCCTCTTGCGAAACAGATATGTTCTGGTGCTCTAAACATTCCACTTTCATTGCGATCTGCTGCATCACTTCCTCTATTTCTTTTAACAAATAAAGAAATCTTTCTTCTTGCTCTGCCTTGCGTTGTTTCTCCCTCATCTTCAGATTTGCCTCCACGTCCACAGCCATGTCCTACATCTGTTTCATGGTGGACGGGCATATTTCTCTCAAACGGAACTCAATTTCTAGATCAAAAGCTCTTGGATAATGCAATAGAGCTAGATCAGGGAGAGGCCTAATATTCAATGGAATAGAAAGATAGACTTGATTGAATCGATCAAAAAATTGTTGAACATATTCATTAGGGAGCCTTTTTAACTAATCAAAATCATGAATGAGCGAGAGGAAATTAAGTTTGATCATCCATCTATCAAGGAAGAGTTTGGAAAACTGCTGAAGATTAGAGATGCTAGCCTCAGGCAATGCTTTAAACCAAGTCCTAACTTCGCTTTGCAAAGAAAGGGCAAACAACCTAATACTAACATCCTGATCTTCCACTTCAAATATATTAAGATAGTCTTCAAAAGCCTGGATATGCTTTTGAGCAATAACCCCGTTCTCTCCATCAAATTGTGGGAGATACTCAGGATGATTCTTGGGCAAAGGATTGAGCACAGGAGGCAAAATGAGAGTCTTATATCTGTCAGGTACCTTACGAGGCATGGGATTATGTACAAGGATTGAATGATTAGGCTTGATATTTGTTTCCTCCTTGGCTGCATGATGATTTTCAGCAGCGTTTAAAGGTTGTTGTTCTAATGTGCAAGGAGGATTTTCTATAACATTTTCAAAAGGCAAATTACAAAAATCAAATCTAAAATCGCTTTTAAAATACAATAGACACAACAAATTTTTATGGAAGAGAAAGAACATGACCTTGGATAATAATCCAGGTCAAAAGCCTGATCTGCTCATATATCTCTTTTGGGTTCATTTCTCCAATGGAGTCTTTATTATGAGGATGATGTGGAGTCGCCAGGTGGATAAACCAACTTTGAAGGGTCTGATCTCTGTCCACCAACACAGATTAGAGCTAAATATGAAATAGGAAACAAAATATTTTGAGATTTATGAAGATTTTATGATTTTTTGGGATTTTTCAAAACAACTTTGAGATTTATTCCAGAGGCAAACTGATCAAAATGGGGATTTTCAATAATAAACAGATGATTGTCCCCAGTGGAGTCGCCATTATGTTAACACTCAGGTTGTTCCCTTTGACTCCTAAGGGAATACAGCCGAGGTAACCACAAACCAAGCTTTGGACTGCAGGTCCTAGCCTACCAACAGTCAGAGAGAGCTCTCTCTTCAAGATTTAGCTTTGTTTAAGGGATGATTTTAGGCTAGATATGATGCACATGGGTTTTGATTTAGTTTGGTGGGATGGTTGATCTATTCAAGAAGAGTTGGCATGCAAAGTGTAAGAAGTTCAAACCATTGGGCATGGAGTCAATGAATATGAACTAAAGGGTGTGTTTTCTTTGGCAGAAGAGAGGAATATGGAGCAGGATAACTACACATGGCACAATGATTTATGCTGGAACAAGGATGAAATGGAGGTCAGTGGATGAGAGGCAGTTAAGAATTCTCTCACCCAGCCAAAGAGGGAAAGTGGATGAAGGCTGAATAGGGAAATGAAAAATTCCTAGATAGCATTCATATGTGAAGGAAATAGCTTAAGCATGTTCAAGTAAGAATGCATATTCATCACTGATTCAGAGGAAAACATAGAAAAGTTACAAGAATTGAGCACAAAGGGCATGAAAACCAATTATGATCTATTCCTTCTTCCTGCAACTTAGATTATGATATATAGATGATACAGGTACATATAAACTAATAAACAGAGGGAGGAAAGACTTATTGAACCGTGAGCAAGCACGAGAATTCCATACCAAGCTCTTTAGCCATTAAAAGCACAACCAGCCAGTTCAGATGCAAATATTCCAACAAACTTTGATTACAGAAGCTCTTAACATTTACAACGCAAATCTCAAATGAGAGATACAACCAACCACCCTCTATTACATTACTCAGGGTGGTATATATAGGAAAAATATGTACAAAACAGATCTGAGGGAATATCTGGGGAAATAATTGTGATTAACCTAACTTCTACTACATTTAAAGAAAAAAATATCTATCTAAATGTTGCGCTGGAGGCAGCGACATCAGAAATGAGGCTATGGGTGACCTTCGCTACTATGCGTTGTTCATTTTATCATAATTGTGCTTTGGTTTCTGCAGCGCTACCCTTAGGTGGCTTTAAGTGCATAAATCTGATCTGATATGGCTTTAATGGTTTTAACTCCTGCTCTGATACTATTTTTCTGCCAAAATCACCCTTGCCTGCCACTTTATGGCTAGATATAACTTTTGTTGGTCCCTTTACTGCCTTCTACGGTTTTAGGAGGCCTATCGGCATTGGCCGATCAAACTTTATCAAAAAAGAGTAAAAACTGCCTAATAGAGGAGGATTTCATGCTGAACACTGTGCTGAGGCCGTATTCCTGATGTCTGGAGCTTGTTTAGAAGCTGGTACTAATGACTGTAAAACTCTGGTAACCTCATGTATGGTGGGAAGGTCAGAAGGCGGTCTCTTTGTGCATAGCAGTGCCAGCTGGAAGATCTTTCTTACAACCCCAAGATCTGTGCAGGTTGCTGCTACTTCTTGGTCTATAGTTTCCATTACTGTATTGTTGTCTGCTTTTGATAGAATTAGCGGAAGCAAATTAGAGTCGCTATCCACAACTTTCCTCCCTGTAAGGAGCTCTAAAAGAACAATGACGTAGTTGTACACATCAGACTCGTCGTTAAGCCTAGACGTCCTTGCGTATTCAGGGTCAATATAACCAATAGTACCCATAACATAGGTAGAGGTGTGGGTTTTTACAGAAGGGATACACTTGGCAATGCCAAAGTCTGACAAATGTGCTTCAAAATTGTCATCTAAAAGAATGTTGGAAGTTTTAACATCTCTGTGAATAATATGTGGGTTGCAGTCATGATGGAGATATGCTAGACCTTGCGCAGCTCCCAAAGCAATCTTTAGACGCGCGTTCCAATCTATCTTAATCTTCTTCGAAGATCCATGTAAGATGTCAAACAGACTTCCATTCACCATGTAATCGTAGAACAACGAATTGCCATGTGGAGAAAGGAAATAACCATGCAAACTCACAAGATTCCGATGCTTAATGCTTCCAACAGTCTCTAACTCAGTTTCGAATTTCCGCAAACTTTGTAGCAAATATGGAACATTGCAGCATGCAAAGTATGACATATTTGGCATGTGAAAATGTCGATCATGAAAGATGAATACCTGCTATGAGCAGGAGGCTAACATTATGTGTGATTATTTATGTTGATCAGTTATGTATGTTTCTACTTGATGATGCTCATGAATTCGATTATGCTTCCACTTAACGTTTTGTAGAAGTAGAACAAGTATTATGCTTTAGGACATTGCATATATCGGTTTGTTCTACAGGTGAAATTTCTACAATCTAAATGAGGAATACAACTTTCGATTGACCAAAACTAATTATATATTCTTGTTGGCCCCAAGTTTCGCAAAAAAACACCATTTATGGCCTCAAAACGGCTCTGAAAGTTCTGGACTCGAAAAAATTATAAAAATAGTAAATTGTGCTACAATTAAGGAAACTAAAAAATTAAAAGAGACAGTGATGGGGGTCCAAGTGGAATAGGTGGGTGGCAACCAACGTCCACCTAAATTAAATGGAAATGAATATATACTTAATGCTAATCTCTTATGAATATTCCCCTTCAAATAGCCAACTCAAGAATGCACTGGCCCTTCAATCGCTTGCTCACTATCAAATATCAACCACTGTAAAAAAAATTCAAGTATATCATTCCTTAATATGATTAAAAAAATTCACAAGATGCAAGTAATCATACCAAATATTAATGACCAATTTTATTGCAGATGCAATTATTATGTCATTGTTATGAGTGATCTATGGGTTACTATTAGGTGTCAATATTGTCATTAAGGTTTGTAATGTAGTTCACTTCATATTTGATATATGACAGTCGACAAAGAGGCTACAAATGAGAGCAGAAAAGGGATTTGGGGTTTGCATCCTAACCTCAAGGGCTAGGATGCTTGGATGAGCATGCAAATGGAAACCTTTGAGCCACAAACAAGAAGAAAAACCCCTTAAAACTCTAACGATGTACTTGCACCCACAAATAATTAGCCAAGAACACTATATGGCAAAGAATTAGCCAAAATTCGCTTGCGGCCTAGTGAGAAAGAGGCTTCTAGGCATAGAGGGCTAGTTGAAGGGGCAAACGAGATCACCAAGCCCAAACAAAAATGTTAAATCCCTTTCAAATCCTTCAACAAATGATTAGTTCAATAGATACAGTGGATCAGACTTGTGTATTCCAATTTCTCAATGAAAATTTGCTACCAAACCTTGTCAAAGCATCAATTAAGTTGCAAACACAAACAATTAACCCTCAACTCAATTTCAAATGAGATGTTCAATTCTCCAATCCCTTGCATTAGGGCTAGAATCCTCCTCCAATTTATGTGCTAGGTTTCCAATAGCCTCAAAGGCTAGTAGCTAGGGTTTTATAGTCTCTTAGGCCTGCGACTAGGGGTGGTAACTTTGGCATACAATCTTCATTTGACGTGCACAATACCTCGTTAGAAAGATCTATCCGAGGACTCTAACTTCTAACTTAATAAAAACAAGTTTACTTTTTTTTTGGCCATAGTTTTCCCAAAAAATGCCATTTAAGGCCTCAAAATGGCTCCAGAAGTTCAAGACCCGAAAAACTGCGAAAAATAGTAAATTGTACTATAATCAAGGAAACTGAAAAATAAAAGAGATAGTGGTGGGGGTCCAAGTGGAATAGGTGGGTAGCAACAAACATCCACCTGGAAAAATCCTCCCCCTTAGGAAGCAATGTTCCCCACTACATTGATTGCCTCCATGAGATGGGGAAACTTTTGTTGGTGTGAGTTGTTCTGCAATGTCTGATGTGTCCAATAATGGTGGGAAGCATGTTCGAAGGTGGTCCACATTAAACAGTGGGTGCAAGCCAACAAATGAGGGAATGTTTCTATTCCAAAGCATTGTCTCCCACAAGCTTAATAATGGTGTAAGGACCATATTGGAGTGATATGATATTTTGATGGGCTTTAGTAAGGCGTTCTTTCTAAAAATGCAACCAAACTTTGTCACCCACCTAAAACTTGTGTGGCACTCGATGTTGATCATGTCACTACTTTTAATTTGAATTTGACTTCTCCAAGATGTCATGAACTTATTGATAGATGTGCTGGATGTGTTCAATAAATATGGTCTCTTTATCAACCTTGGACAATACATGTGTGGATTTTGTCTATGTAGTTGCATGAGGCATGACAACATCAATCAGACACAATGGTTGAAATCCTAGAACCACTTGAAAGGGATTGTGGTATTGTGACCAATTGATATATGGAGAGCTCTGTTATAACTGTGTTGTACATAAGGGAGAATCTCATCCCAAGTTTGTGGATGCTTGACTTGATAATGCAAGGGTACCCCTATGGGTGAGGAGAATATCTCCATGTATTCTTCCACGCCCGTATTCACCTTCTTCTGTTGTGTGGAGGAACCATTCCTGAGGTCCATGCATGTGGTTATGATCTTCCCCTTACTTTGAGAGTGAAATAGAAGGATAATAATTTTCCTAGTCTAGGAGATGATCTTACTGCATTGCTTAGTAAAGATCAAAGAGGTGGTGGTAGGTGGGGCTACCTCCGGTATCATGTATATTGTAGTACCCAAAGAAATAAAAATAGAGTGAGGTCT
Source organism: Pinus taeda (assembly GCA_000404065.3). Lineage (NCBI taxonomy): Eukaryota > Viridiplantae > Streptophyta > Pinopsida > Pinales > Pinaceae > Pinus > Pinus taeda. Next base: position 75,596 of record APFE030236367.1, read on the forward strand.
AGACTGATATATAGCATGTTAATTCCACAAGTATGGTTGTCGTGATAATACATCATAAACTTTGAGAGGAGCAACATCACACACTACCTCATCCGTGAAGGGCTTGATGTTGTATGGGAGGTGACACTACTACTTGACTCGAAGATTTCGTCCTTGGTGAATCCACTCGATGCTCTACAGTTACAGGTGTGGTGTTCTCAGTAGGCCCAAACACTTCACATCCTCTACTGAAATTAGGTTCTTTTGGTTCCCATTGTCGACAATGAAGTGCAGCGAAGAACCCTTCACCCACATATGTGAGTGGAATAGGCATTCCCCCTCCTCTAGATCTTCAAGATCAATCTTATAGATTTTGGTGGTGGCCACAGTGGCACTGGGCTCCACGTTAATGATTTTCTTCCCTTTATCATTCCTCTTGTTGTGTTCTAACTTAGAGTTGAAACATGCATCTGACTCAATAGCCTTCAACTTGGCCACCAATGACTACTTGGCTTGACACTCACTTGTGTTATGAGTGGAGCTCTTATGGAACTCACACCACTTTCCCATGTCCTTCTTTGTCTTCATAGTGTTTTTATTCTCTTGTGGCTTAGACGAGTTATCTTGGGTCACCCCGCCTGGGATTTGCCCTTTTATTTGTGGTTTGGGGCACCTTTCCCTTGCTTCAGATTTGCAGATACAATATATCACTTTTTCTGTTTAAACTTTTTCTCAATATTGACATCATATAGGTATGTCATGCCGAGCGAGGATATGTCTAGGAACTCCATCTCATCATGGATGTACTTAAGCAGGTAGTCGTGGTACTTGAGTACCAAATGTTTATAAGAATCCTTGATACCCAACTTCATGCAAAGGGTATGAAAACATTGGTAAATTCTACAACATCTTGGTCCCTTCCCTATCACAGCATGGTCCACTTTATGTATTTATCCTCATAGATCACAATAGGGTAGTACTGCTTATGGCGCATCCCAGAATGAATTCCAAGTGGGTGTGGATGAAAATAGTGAGGGTGTACTTTCATCCCTCTTCTCACATTAGGTTTCCCACCATTCCTTGACATGGGAGATGGCCTTGGGAAGTGTAAAATTAATATTTTCCCAACTCAAAAAATCATGAACAAAAAAATATCCTTCTAGTAGATTTAATCATTTATCTATGGTGTCTACATCTATCTGACCCTCAAATATGGGGATGTCAAAGTTAACTTACACCTGAAAGGGTATTGTGCTTCTAGAGTAGCTGTTGGAAGGAGACATGTCACCCTTGGGTATTCACTGAAGGATCTGGGAAAATTTGTCCATCATCGCATTCCTTTGTCGCTCAAGGGATTCTTCGAGCAATATTTTGAAAGGATCTCCTTCCCCCTCATCTTTCTTCTCTTTCGCCATGGGAGGTCGTCAGGATTTGTGAGGATGGTCTTGCAAAGGTTTGACCAGTTCAAGACCTAACTCCTTATATCCCAGCCTTATTGGGGACATGCAAAGAAAAATAGAGAAAGAGCATACCGGTCTGATACCACTGATCCAAACTTAAACAGGAATGCAACAAATTACAAATATAATAGTAAATACAAATATGCAATAGAAATAACACTTCATTTCATTAATATCAAATATTGAAATATGCTTGCAAACAAAATGGAAATAAGACTAGCTCAGGCGATGGTATCTTATCTATGAGAAGAGATGTGGCAGCTACATGTCTCTGAACTATGTTACAGTGAGGCGCGAAGGACTATTTATTATTGAGAAGCAATGGAAAACCCTAAACATCCATAACCCTAACCCTTGGAGATGAAGCACCAAAACTATGGGCCTTGTTTGGGTAAATTGATACATCAACTTCCTAGGGTCGTAATTCGGCATACAATCCTCGTCTGACACTGTTAGGCCCCTATATTACTAGTGTAACCCCTTATTATTATTAGTACAGTCCCCATATTTTTACTATCATGCCCCATAGAAGCCCACTATTGTTATTATTGTGCCCTTAGATTATTATTGTCACGTCGACTATGATTATATTATGACCCCTTGGACTCCTATATATAGCAAGGAGGTCTTGTCATTTGTATCATCGAAGAATCATTCATTTGTATAATGTAAAGGAGGTTACCCCCTCGGAGAAGTTGAATTCTAAGGCATTGATCTATCTGTTCTATCTTTGCGTAAGCTGGTTTCATAACATTTGGTATCAAAGCTTTGGATTCTAGGGTTTCGCTGTTCCAAATAGGTCATCATGGCATTTTCGCTATAAAAAAATTTCTGCGATGTTTCAAACACTAATAAAAATAACCATTTGGTTTGAAATCGTTCTGAACCTCGGGTCCAAATTTCAAAGCTTTTTGTGCTATATTTGCAGAGATATGATCTAAAGAAGTGTGGCCACTTATTCAAAAGTTACAGAATATCCCAATTCAAACAATATTGCCAGAACTTGAAGAGGAAGGAAAATCATATTGGAACCTAGAGTAGTCACAAAAACAAGAACCTGACAGCTACGAAATCGATCAATTTCAGAGTATCTCATCAAGTGGAAGAACTTACCCGACGAATATTCCACATGGGAGGACAAGGATTTTATACAGAAGCATCAAGAACTACTCAAGCGTTGAGGACAACACTTTTTGAAGGAGAAGGGCATATTAGGCCCCTATACTACTAGTGTAACCCCTTATTGTTATTAGTACAGTCCCCATATCATTACTATTGTGCCCCATAGAAGCCCACTATTGTTATTATTGTGCCCTCACATTATTATTGTTATGTCGGCTATGATTATATTATGACCCCTTGGACTCTTATATATAGAAAGGAGGTCTTGTCATTTGTATCATCGAAGAATCATTCATTTGTGTAATTTAAAGGAGGTTGCCCTCTTGAAGAGGCTGAATTCTAAGGCGTTGATCTATCTTTTCTATCTTTTTGTGAGCTGGTTTCATAATAGACACACACAATACCTTGTTATAAATATCTAGCCGTGGACTACAACTTCTAACCAACCAAAACTAGTGATAGACCCCTGTTGGCCCCTATTTTTAAGGAAAAAAAACACCATTTACTGCATCAAAACAACTTCGTAAGTTCAGGACTCGAAAAACAACCAAAAATAGTAAATTGTTCTACAACTAAGGAAACTAAAAAACTAAAAGAGACAATGGTGGGGTTTACTGCATCAAAACAACTTCATAAGTTCAGGACCCGAAAAACAACCAAAAATAGTAAATTGTTCTACAACTAAGGAAACTGAAAAACTAAAAGAGACAATGGTGGAGGTCCAAGTGGAATAAGTGGGTGGCCATAAACATCCACCTAGATCAAATGGAAATGACTATATGCTTAATGGTAATCTCGTATGAATCTTCCCCTTCAAATAACCAACTCAGGAATGCACTAGTCCTTCAACATATTTTTGTATATCAAATATCAACCATTGTAAACTTTTTTCAAGTATATATCAATCCTTAATATGATTCAAAACATTCACAAGATGCAAGTAATCATACCAAATATTAATGACCAATTCTAGTGCTAGATGCAAAGCAACAATGCCACTCTATTGCCACTGCTATAATTAGATCAATCATGGAAGTCTCAAATCTAACTTTTGTAGCTTGTATGAGTTCACAAAATTTCTCACAATTCAACATTAAATGCAAGGAAGGGAAACCAATGTTTAAGATTCACGTTTAGTGCCATATGCAATTTGAAGATACCATTATAGTGTCACTATAGAATGAAATCAGACCTACGCAATGAAGATATCAGTCCACTATAATTCAAATCAATTTCCAAACTAGCAAAGAATGGAAGCAAAGAATGAGTGTTTTATGGGTTACTATTAGGTGTCAATATTGTGATTAAGGTATGTAATGTAGTTCACTTCATACCCGATATATTACATTCACCAAAGAGGCTACAAATGAGAGCAGAAAAGGCCTCTGAGGCCTGTGGCCTAGCCTCACGGGCTAGGTTGCTTGTATGAGCATGCAAATGGCAACATTTGAGCCACAAACATGAAGAAAATCCCTCTCAAAATGCTGACGATGTACTTGCACCCACAAATAATTAGCCCATAACACTATATGGCAAAGAATTAGCCAAAATTTGCTTGCGGCCAAGTGAGAAAGAGGCCTCTAGGCCTAGAGGGCTAGTCGAAAGGGTAAACGAGATCACCAGGCCCAAACAAAAATAAAAAATCTCTTTCAAATCCTACAACAAATGATTAGATCAATAGATATAGTGGATCAGACTTGTGTTTCCCAATTTCTGAATGAAAATTTGCTACAAACCTTGTTAAAGCATCAATTATGCTGCAAAGGAAAATTATTAACCCTCAGTTCAATTTCAAATGAGATTTTCAAGCCTTCAATGCCTTGCATTAGGGATAGAGGCCTCCTCCAAGTTATGTGCTAGGTTTCCAATAGTCTCAAAAGCTAGCAGTTAAGGTTTTAAAGTATCTTAGGCCTGCGGCTAGGGCTATAATCCCTTCAATTACTTACAACCCTCCTAGACTAATAAATGACCTCAAAATATTGTAATAGAAGCCTTAAACCCTAGTTTTTTAGGATAGGTGAGGGTTAGGGACTTCAAAAAATGGACTTCTTCCCTGATTTTGAAAATGACCAACCTATAAATTGAGCTCAAAAACCCTAGACATCTCACAAGAAATTAAAAAATAAAATCCAAATTGGTTACATGTAAAATGAAATATAATTACAAGGGTTATAAAAATAATATACAATTTACTTACAATATTTACAAATACAAATTTTTGGATCTATTAGTAGATATAACTTTATTTTCACAATCAATTTCGAAATAATTCGAGGAAGATAAATTTTTAATATATTAATGTCATTGCCAATTTACTACATACAGATCATTAGATAAGACTTGGAAAATTTATCAGGAAGTGATTTTAAACCTCTTGTCTTGGGAGTTGGTTGGTCCAACTGAAGACTTCCCCTCACGTCCAAGATCTAAATATCAAATAATCCCTACACACTTCAGAGGAATTTCTTAGATAATAAGGGGTTAGATACACATTATAACCCTCAAGATCAAGAGATCCTGTTAGATTGAGTGAGCTAGAATGATTTTCTAAACTCAGTACCTCATACAAGATACCTATGAAGATAGGTAATCCAACTACTAGACATTAAATAATAACTTGATAGTATTATTCATTAGAGACTTACGAACAAGATCAAGAAAACATTGCCGCAAGAAGCATAAAAGGAACATCATCGAGAGATAAAGCCCCAAAGACTTTGATATTATTATTGCAAAATAAAAATTACATCTGGCAGCTTGACTCACAACTTGCTTAATATTTCTGATGAGTACACGATGATCCATGTAGAATTTTCTCTACAAATTAGCTAGCTCACTAATATCATGTAGAAATTTCACCTGCAGATCAAACTGATAAACGCAATGTACTAAAGCATAATACTAGATCTACATCTACCATAAACTTTGTGGAAGCTTAATTGAACATGAGCAACATCAAGCATGAAAAGATATAACTGAGAATGAGAAGTAATCAACCATAACACAGAAGATATAACCTAGGGAAAGCACTAGCCTAAACCCCATCTCTATATTATCAATAAATTGGAAATCCTCAACAACATACAAAAGGAATCAGCTCAAAAGCTATCCTGCTCTCTCTGTACTCTGATGATGTAGCTCATGGACTACCTAGGCCTATATATATAGGCTGCACAAGTCCTCCAAGCTCATGTTTCCTTGCACAGTTTTGATTGGGGTCCAATTACATAACATGTGTGAATTGTCCCAAATCATACCTACTGCCACCTCAAGTCCAACTATGCAATACTAGAAGGAATAATATTCCTTCCTTGTGCAAGGAATATTCATTAGGAATATCCTAGCAACTGATAGTACATTGTCCCTCATCTGATCTCAACTGAGTCTCTGTCTGAACTACCATGCATCAGTTATCCATGAGTGAATACTCAGTTATCTAGAAATACCAGTTGTCACATGCATGCAAGCATCAACAAATTGAATCTCATTAATTTAGAAAACTGTTAAATTAATCTAACTAGACTTGAATAATTTAAACTAAGTCAACTGATCCTCTCAATATATAACTCATCCTTAATTCCTCAATCATTGGAGCAAATCACGAACACATTCCCCAATCAGTGGAGAAATTATTGCATGTTCTCACAAAGACTTCAAGTTTGATTTTCCTTAACTAATTAACTCAAACTGAATTAATTAATTAATATTCAAATTGTTGGTAAGACCAAATTCGAATTTTACTTCCTATTTTAGACTAGGAATTGCCTAAAAATAGGAACTCAACAGAACTGCTAAAAATAGAACTTCTATTTTTAGCACTTTCTTTTTTCATTCCCTATTGCCCAATCCAACACTGATACCCAAACTGCTAATTTTAGCACTTCTATTTTTAGCATTTCTTGTTGCCATTTTTCAACACTCCCTCTCAACAAGAAAGCCTTCCTCTCGAACCCAATCCTGTACCTCTGGAATGTTCTGTATGTAACACATATACCAAGTGTGGTTTCTCCAGCAACTCTCAGAACAAAAAAAACTCCCAACTAACCTCTCTTTTGGGCTAGAAACATACTCTGATATTGAAGCTCTACTTGCTGCTGACAAGTGCTCCCTCTCTAACCTCTGCACTACTGCAACATCTCCATGCATCTCACATTTTTGCACCCTTCTTTGTGCTACCCTGCACTGTGCAACAAACTTGTGCCTCTCGCATTGTTGCAACCTACATGCTCTGTGTTGTCCTAGGATTCCTTGCACTATAGCTCTCTCTGTCGCTCCATATGCATCTGTCTCTACTTAATTATTCATTTCCTGCTACTCCTCATCAGGGCTCCTGTAGCAAAGTTAAATCAAAGAGGTTGGTTACCTCAAGGATCCTGCCCCTCCTTGGGATGAGTAGTCCACATTTCCCCACCTCCTACCTGGACGTATGGCTACATGTGATCCCTCTGCCCACCTGGCTCAAAGTTTCCCCCTATTGGAGGTCTCTGCATGAGTAGATGTCTTTACTCGATCTCCAGTCAACTTCCCCTATTGTGGCTGCTCCACAACCTCATGAAGCTGCTGCACCAATTGTGGCTCCTCCACAATCATCTGAGACTTCTTCTAGTGCTGCATGTTGAGAGGTAATATACTCTCCCTCTCAACCACCAAGTATCCATCAGTTGCCCTGCTACTCAAGGCTTTGTATGCATCTTGAACCTCAAGAGCATACAGGTTCTTGACCTATGAACCAATCTGATTCACCTGTCTAGGGTTGATGTGTCTAAGGAAAACCTTTCCCTTACTGAAGACTACATCATAGCCTCTGTCTTCTAGTATCGCAATCGACACCAAGTTTCTTTTCAGTCCTAGTACATACTTGACATCGGTCAAGGTAAGGCGAGCTCCATGCTCCCTCTGAAAAATAACCGTGCCTACACCTTAGACACTATATTTTTCATCACCACCCATTGCTATGATTATTTGGAGACATTTCTCCTCCAAATTACTAAACAAACTCTTGTCACCGGTCATGTGGAAATAAGCTCCACTGTCAAGAAACCAACCACTTCCCACCATGGATGAAACCATGCATGCGAAGAGTGTGAAATCCAACTTGAACTGTGAAGCAAGTGCCTCACCTTGAGATCCTTCCCCAGATCCCTTCTTGGATTTCCTATGTGGATAATTTGTAAAAAAATGGCCCACCTCATGACAACGAAAGAATCACACTTTCAATTTGTCAACCTTCTTCCCACCATGGGGAGAACTAGATTCGGAAAGAGAAACCTTCTCCTTCCCCTTCTTCGCCTTACTTGCTAAGGCACAGTTCACTTCATCCTCCTTGGATGAAGAACCGTCTCTGGCGCTCCATCTGATCTCCTCCTGCATCAAATCCAACCATAGTCGTTCCCAATCTGGCAGTTTCTCCCTTCCATTAATTGAGTCCTGGTAGCTATGCCAACTCTTAGGAAGGCCAAGGAGTGCTAGACTCACCATGTCATCATCAGCTGTCACAAACCCTAAACTTGCAAGCTCATCCCTACATGAGGTGAGCTTGTTTAGATACATAGATATTGTATCATCCTTTTCACACTTGATCTTTCAAAGTTTTTCCTTCAGTGCTAGCTTCCTCTGATCACTGCTATTCTAATAAAGATATTTTAATGTTTTCCACATCGAAAATGAAGTCTCCTTCCCATGGAGGCTCGAGACAATGTGATCTCAAACTCCCTTCAGAAGGATTCTCCTTGCTCTAGCCACACACTTCTTCCATTCCGCTAGTTGAGTAGCATCAGTCGGCTTCAGGACTTCTTGATCAATGAAGTCCTTAAGGCCATTATCTTCTAATACTGCCTCCATGCGATCCTTCCTGGCTATATAATTCGAACTGCCATCAAGGGTATATTCGAGTCTCAAACCATAGAACGCCATTGGTGAAAGAGATGTGATAAGAACACAATTCAATATTCAGAAACCACAAACTTCAACTCCTCCCTTCTTGTATATTGTTTTTCCTTGATCACCTATGCTCTGATACCATGTATAAATTCCCACTTGTAGATCACCTAATAATGCAATATACTAAAGCAAAATACTTGATCTACTTCTACAACCAATTTAGTGGAAGCTTAATCGAACACGAGCAACATCAATAAGAACATATATAATTGATCTGGAGAAATCCATCACACATTCCCCAATTAGTGGAGAAATTATTGCATGTTCTCAGGAAGACTTCAAGTTTGATTTTCCTTAACTATTTAACTCAAAATGAATTAATTAATTAATATTCAAACTGTTGATAAGACCAAATTTGAATTTTACTTCCTATTTTAGACCAGGGACTGCCTAAAAATAGGAATCCAACCAGAACTGCTAAAAATAGAACTTCTATTTTTAGCACTTATATTTTTCATTCCCTGCTGCCCAATCTAGCACTGATACACTACTATTTTTAGCAGTGCTATGTTTAGCACTTCTATTTTTAGCATTTCTTGTTGCCATTTTTCAACAATCCATGAAGAGCCCAATAGCTTCCTTATGTAGAAAAATGAGATTGTGAGAACCCTCCAAGTGTTAAAATGGCTAGTTGAACTTGATCCCAGAGAGTAACGACTAGTTGTTGCTTGATCCATGCCAAAATTAAATATTGTCCATTGATCTATAAGAAAAATTCGAATTTGTTGATGGAGACTTTATTCTAGTCTAAAAAATATTTTTTCCAACCTTTTCCCTTGAAAATTGATCCTTGACTTAACAATCATGGTCCAAAGGTTTGATTTTTCTTAAAGAATTATTTTTCCTTTGATAGAGGACCTCAGAAAATTAATTTCTTCTCGACCCACAAATTTTTGAGGGATTTTTCTCCTTGGAATTGAGTCCTTCAAATTTATTCTTCCTCTAGAATGTCACGTTTCTCCTAAATTTATTTTTCCACTTGGAGAGAAATTAATTTTCTCTAATTTTGATTTTTGACTAATTTATGGCTTAATATTTTCCTTTTATTTTTGCCAAAAAATAAAATTAAAAGACTTAAGAGGGGATTAAACATATTTTCCCCCTCTAAATGGGCCGAAATTTTATTTTGGTAATGGTGTCTAACTATGCGTAAACATTCACAAAAAATATTCCTAGACAACACTTTTACTTCAAGATATTACAATAATCATCCATAGAAGGGGGAATTTACAATAGACATGACCTCTTTATACTCAACCAAATTATGTGACACAAGACACGTGATCGAGTATGATAAAAAAAAATTGACTCGATAACACTAGGACTCACCTAAGACCTTACCAGAGTATTACACCCTAGATTTGGGGGATGCTTGGGAGAAAAACTTTGCTAATTATTCATGTTTAGAAACACCAATAATTAGGGAGGTTAAAACACTCCCTAGAGTGAAACCCTTTGTTAAGAATCAAAGACTTACCTAAGTGTTTTTACATGGATTCTTAGTCATACTAGAATCATTTTTTACAATAAAATGGCAGAATTTTTTATCACAATGATGATAATGACTTAAAACATTTTATCCTCTGTTGTGTACTCTACTTCTTGGAACTGTTGATATATGCATGTTCAATAGGTAGTTGTCATGGTTTGTCCATTGATCTACTAGACATTGGTTTGATGCAAAGATTTGATGATCAAGTGTTAGATATGTTGATCCATGTTGATGAGTGTGGCAGACTAGGTCTCCATGTTCATGTTCATGTTCATACTTTTTGTAGTGATGTTTGGCCTCATGATAATGTTATTTATTTGCTACAGAGTGCTGAAAAGGTGTTGCAGGTTGTGCAGGTGTCTAAGGAAGAGTAGATAACCTGTTAGCATGATGTCAACTAGTTTGGAGGGCTTGGTATGCTAATCAATTAGACAAGGTTGGATGCTTTGATGCAATCTTTTATAACTCGAACACGGACACAGAACCAGTTGAGGGTCAACTCTGACTCAAACTCCGACTTTGTATTGACTCAAAATAGTTGATTCCAATGACTCGGTCTTTGTAAAAAGTACTTTATATATTTAATTTTTAATGAAAAACATATTTTTAAATATTTTCGTTCTTGTTTCCAAACTCAAAGCATTAGAGTAATAGAGAGAAGACAACATATGATTAAAGCGTGCTCATGAATATATCTGTTATATCAAAATGGCACCCAGTGTACTGCCCAATACATGTATTATGTAATATATGGCGAATAGAACAAAAAAAAATAACTAAGGAGGCTCTAAAATTTAAATGGCTTCTACAAAAAAATAATACAATTGTTGCTCGAAAAACCAACTCCCCAATGGTAAATGCTACTACGAAAACCAACTCCTCAATTTTGCTCCAAAGATCATTGAGAACCTCCTCAATGTTGCTTCAAAAAATAACTCCAACTACTCACACAAATGCAATGAGATAGCTATGAGGAAATATGAGGGGATTGCATTACATTCATAGCCATGGGAGAGGGTAGAGGGGTTAGGATTTAGTTATAAAAAATATAATAATAAGTTTTGAGTCTGCAACTCACCCTTTTTTTTTCATTGTCGAGTTTAACCAGTTTATATCAGGCTTGGATGATCCAACCAGTCCATTATCGAACTACCCAAGTTGGGGACCAACTTGGTCGATTCAGTAACAAACTGGTCCGCAAACCTATTCAAGAGCCTAGTCAAACCTGTGAGGGGTTTAGACTGGTCAACGAGGCCAAGTCTGAGACATGTCGACCTAATTTAAAAACTACGCTTTGATGTGATATTTTAGAGGCTTTACATGAGCTTATAGAGGGCCTATATGATAGCGATATGCTTAGGGAAGTATATGATCAAGTTCAGTAGGTTCTAGAGCAGTTTTGACTGAGTTTTGGGGCTAAACAAAGAGTAACTCGAGTCCTCCAAAAGAAACCTGTGTTGTTAACTCAGGCCTTGTGAATGAATCTTGTGTTAGCCCTCCTAATAACTTGAGTCCTCCAAAGAAAACATGTGTTACCCTATGTATACTTTATTTTCTTTGCATTCCTAATGCACATCAAGAGAAATTTGACATGGTAATTCCCATAAGCTTCGAAATTAATTGGATAAAGTTGAAAATGGTTCAATAAGTCCTCCACTGGGTGTGAATGCCTTAAATGCATTAGTAGTGATGGTTATGGATGTATTTATTCAAATGGATGCAAGTTTAATTTGGGTGTTAAGTGTCTTATTAATATGTGGTTGATAATTTGTAAGTGTGTGATCATGTGTAAGCCTTGTTACATGTTTTGGTCTTATCTTTCACTTCACCAATCCCATACTTAATCAATTTCTGAAGTGTTTTTATCTTCACAATTGGCTCGACTAACCACTCTTCGTTTTACCCTCCTAAACTTCCCACTACATAGTTTGAAGCCTCAGTCAACCATCCTTGCCTCCTAGAATTATGCACTATGTAGTCATTACCTCCAAGAACTATGATGGCTAAACCCTACCTTCTGCACTTGCTCACTGTGCAAGCTTTGCCCAGTTTGGCTTCCACTATAAAATACGTATTCACAATTAGTAATTAGGCCCTATATAATTACTTTATATACTCAATTGTGCAATTATTTTTCTTAGTCCTCCCATAACTACACAATCACAATGACAAAGTCTTCCTCACTGCATCATTAACCCCCTCAACTACACAATATTTCCTTCCTGACCCTAAGTCACTACGCATTGCATAATCCTAGTGCCAAAATGATCACCACTATCTCTTATTCTTGCAAACTATGTAATTTGTTGTGGCTAATTGTAGCACCTGTAGCAGGAATGCTTCACGGAATAAGAAAAGCCTCCTAGAGATAGCCTCTGGATTGATTGTAGACCAGTGCCTAGGAAATATTAGATAGAGGAGTGCTTTGGAATTTTATCAGTGGGGCTTTCTACTGCACTCCAATTGTTGTGTAGTTGGAAAAAGAGAATAAAGGGGACTTGGTTCAATAGTCTTTCATCTAGGTAAACTCAAGCAAGTACATGGATCCAAATACTCATGAGGTAAGTCAGGTTAATCTTGAAGAGGAATGACTTATTCTAGTGACCAACACACAACCATAAGTAGTTTAATATTGAATTTGTATTAAAGAAAAAAGGATGAGAGAAAGGAGGAAATTTTATGCATAGGGTTGTGAACAATACAAAATCATAAGAAACAATGTTCCGACAAAAATATGGAAGACCGAAAGAGGCAAAATGGCAGGAATAGTGGAGTGCTAATTAAGATCCCAAGATCTATACATCATGAATACATTTTCTACTAAATAGAATATGTAAATGTGTGCTCATATAGGTATTGTATACTATCGAATAACACAAGTAAATATGTAATTACCACAGGTACTATTACTAGTTAGAAGCAAAATATACAACCATGAATAAAAATGAAATTGGCAGCTTCATTACACTATTTCAGAGGAAGAAGAACATATATGAAATGAAAGTTACAGAGGGGGAAAACATATTGCTTATAACCATGATTGGAATCACTAAAGAGTTTAATTAGTCCTCAAAATGAGTCCAATGTACCAATCCATTTACATTCAGCAATGTATCATACAAGTCCCTCATGAACAGGAAAATAGAACCAAAAGCGGAATCACAGAATTTGGAACCCTCGGGTGTAGAATTATGGAACCTCTTTAAAGTGTTTCTTCCCCCTATTTATACAAATAACAGGGAGTTTGGAAAAAAATTACAAAATATCACATCCAAGGGCTAGTTGTCCGATTGACCAGCTATCTCTTCTTGCAATAGCTTTGCTGCCAAAAAATTATAAAGGATTTGATTCCTTTCTTGAAAATACATAGAAATTATAGAAATAAAAGAAAAAAGGAAACGTTGAATGACACTGGCTGGACCCCCGCGGTCCTAAACAACACTTTCCCTACTCAGCAGTGGCAGCATCTTATTGTGAACTAGCCTCAACCCCTGCAAGCGGGTAACAATGGTTCACATCATCCATCAGCTGGTGAAGGACCATCCATTATTTACACCTTTGAAATAGTTGATCTTCAAACCAGAGCCAAAACTTATGGAGCTCCAGTGGATAATGCTGAAGAATCTTCCTTGAGTCTAAACCCACCATCACCCAATGATCTTCATATCGAATGACCAGTTGTTGATCTTATGATTCGCCTCCCAAATGGGGCACTTCGTTGCACAATACATAATACATCTGCACATGCTACCTAGAACTACAGTGTTGTAGACTATTTGGCATAGGCACCGTCATCTATGTTGGCACTCAAAGTATTGTGAACTTGTCAAGCACAGAGGAAATCTCTATTTTCAGCAATTGGTGGGGTCAACCCTCAGGATTCCATGCTAGCAATATTTGACATGGACAAATGTAAACTTCCCCTTTCACACCAGCTTGCATTTTAGGTGAAATTTTTTTCAAAAGGACGAGGGATGCATAGAACTATCATTGATGAAGGTGCTTCAACCTATGTCATATTGGCTTCATGTTAGTTCGCCTTGGGTTCTCCAGCCCTCTCACCATTATTGAATTCCCTTAAATATTTTGATGGCCACACTTTCATCCCAAAATGTTACCTTGCCAACTACCCCGTCACTTTGAGTGAAAAAACGGTAACGTTGGATATAGAATTCATGGATAGAAAACTCGACTATAATCTGATGTTGAGCTGTAGCTGGACTTATGCCATGACTGCCATTGTGTCTATTGTATTTCCATTAGATGGAAGGATAGTCAGAGTGGACCAGCTATCCTTTTGCACCCTAGATTACTCCCCGTTACCTAGTGGCTTTATACCTTTAGTGGATGGTATACTTGACTCTTGCGTCAGTATCAATACTGGTCTATTGAAGGATTCTTCCCTGATGGGTTTTTCTCCTCTCCTGTCACCCACGATTCCACAAATGGTCTCTATGGTCTCATTTATTCCTCATGAACTGACCGATCTTTGGATCCTCCAGACCCCTTCAAACATTGACTCTTACGGAGAGAAAATGTCATGGTCACCAGTTGAATTGGCCTACCAAGCCATTCAATCTGCATCTGAGTCTCCAGTCACTTTGGTCACAACCAACGGATGCTCCTCCTCTCCCATTATTGCTCCCTCTAATGATCTCCTCAATCAATTCCTACCTTCAGATGAAGCTATTTGAGAGATAACGTGTTTAGAGGAGTGACCTTGGGAGGATTCTCACCATCGCATTTCGATATCTGATTCGGATGTAATGTCCATACAAAACTTGTCCTTTGAAACACCTGAAATCATTCCCTTGAGTTATACAATTGTCCAAACGTTGGATTCAGAAGGAAACATGGGCAATATTTCAAAGACATTTCTCATCGATATTTCAGTCAAGACAAGCATCGTGGAAAACATCCAAATTGGAGCCAATTTCACTCCTGAGGAAATTGCAAGTTCCACCTGCCTTTTTAAGGAATTTTGGGATGTATTTGCTTGGCCTTACAAGGAAATTCCCGGCATAGACCCATATATTTTCGACCATGAGATCAAGGTTTAGGAAAATGCCAAGCTTGTCCAGCAAAGGCTTCGACCAGTCCACCCTTGCAAAACTGCATCCATTAAGACTGTGGTGGAAAAATTGTTACATGTTGGTTTCATTTACCCCCTTCCCTTAATGAAATGGGTTTCCAATCTGGTTCCTGTAAATAAAAAATAGGGTACCATACGCGTCTGTGTTGACTACCAAGACTTGAACATTGTGTGTCCAAAAGATAATTATCTGAAACCATTCATCGACCAAATAATTGATGATTACACCAGTTGTGAATCCTTCTCATTTATGGATGGTTTCTCAGGGTATAGCCAAATTGCCATAAAACCCACAGACTAACAAAAAACAACCTTCATTTTCCATTGGGGAACATTTGCATATCAAAAACTCCCATTTCATTTAAATAATGCTAGAGAAACATTTCAATGGGCCATGAACTACGCATTCCATGATATCAGACATATTTTTCAGGCTTACTTGGATGACCTTCTAGCCCATTCCAAGAAGCGAACTTAGTACCTAGTTCATTTACAAGAAGTTTTTCTTAGGTGCGTGTTCTATAAAATACATCTAAATCCCACACAAATATATTTTCTTTGTCAAGTCTAGACACTGACTTGGTTTCAGTGTCTCAAAACACAGGATTAGGGTTGATCCTGATAAGGTAAAGGCAATTACTCAATTGCCCGAACCATGATCCATTTTGTAGCTCCAACATATGCAAGGGAAAGAAAACTTCTTACAATGATTCATCGTAAACTATGTCAAGATGACAAAAGGATTTATGCACCTATAAGAAGGGAGTACCATACTTGTGGGATGATCAAGCCCAATGATTATTTGATACCTTGAAACAAGCACTTATATAAGCCCCAATTCTTAGTGCTCCCAACTATGCGCGCAACCTTCTCCTCTATCTGGCAGCCTTGCCATCCTCTATTGAAATGATTTTGGTCCAAAATCATGATGATCTCAGTGAGCATGTGATCTATTATCTATCGAAAGGCTTGGTTGGGCACGAACTCAAATATTCACATGTGGAAAAGATGTCCTTAGTAGTTTTCTTTGTTGTCAATCGATTTTGACATTATATACTATTGCGATAGACTACCATCATCATTTTGGAGAATCCCATAAGACACATTTTGTCTCATATAGTCATTGGAGGAAAATATTCCAAATAGATTGTCATCCTCCAGCAATTTGATTTGGTTTTTCCCAATGCCAAGGTGAAAAAATCCTTAGCCTTCACAGAACTATTGTCAGATCTTCCCATTGTCGATCCAAATGAGATAGCTCATGATCCTCTCCCAGATGAATATTTCTATCTGATCTACTCTACTAACCCTTAGTATGGTGACATTCTTGTCTACCTCCAAGCACAATGATTCCGCCCTGAACTATCGTCTCGTGTCCATCGTTTCATTTTCCACCAAGCTCGGCACTATTTAGTGTTGAACAATACTTTATATCGTCATGGCATCGATACATATTTCGATGTTGCCTCACTCATGAAGAGGCAGAACACATTTTAAATGACTTCCATGCTGGTGCATGTGGCGGTCATCTTTCTAGCATATCTACTGCCCCGAAAATTTTACGCACGGGATACTACTGGCCAACCTTGTTCAAATATTGTATCAAGGCAATCCAACAATGTCACCCTTGTCAGCATTTACAAAGAAAACGTGTGCTCCTCAGGCCCCCCTACACCCAGTTATCTCTATCGATCCCTTTACCAAATGGGGTATTGACATTGTCACATGCAACCCCATTTCCACTGATAGACACAACTACATTATTGTCGTTGTGGACTACCTTATGAAATGGGCCAAAGCCATT
Organism: Pinus taeda; assembly: GCA_000404065.3. Lineage (NCBI taxonomy): Eukaryota > Viridiplantae > Streptophyta > Pinopsida > Pinales > Pinaceae > Pinus > Pinus taeda. The sequence goes on from APFE030236367.1 coordinate 92,485, forward strand.
CCCACTTTCCAAGTCAATGGAGAAACCAAAACATTATTCCTATTTAATTAGGATATCTACTATTTTGGTGTGCCCCGCATGATCGTTACATATCATGGGTCTCATTTTTAGAATCATATGATGTATGACTTAACATCATTGCTCGGTTTTCACTGGGGCCAATCGTCCTCCTACTAACCCAAGCTAATGGCCAAGTAGAATTCGTTAATTGTATCTTAAAAACCATGATCTACAGGTTACTAGGTAATCAAAAAACCCACTAGAACCAAATGTTATATCCTGCGCTGTGGGCATATCGAACTTCAATCAAAACTACTACAAGTTTTACACCATTCCAACTCGCTTATGGCGTTGAAGTGGTACTACCTATCGAGTGCCATATTCCTTCCCTAAAAATTGTTGTTGAACTCTTGCCTGACACCCCTGTCAAAGAAGAGCACTTGTTATATCTCAATCAACTAGACAAAACCTTTCTAGATGTCGAATTGGCACTTGAAGCCCACAAGCATGAGGTCAAAGCCTAGTATGACAAAAAGGTCAAGCCTTGTTCTTACCAAGAAGGCAATCTTGTTTTGATATATGTAAAAAACATGACCTCTTGGGGGTAGGAATGCTTCAACCCTTACAGATAGGTCCATATGTCATCACCAAGGCCCTCTCAAAAGGGTCATATGAACTTTAGGATTGTGAAGGAATCCCGCTCGTGGAGCCCTGAAATGGGCTCTATCTGAAAAAGTATTATGCCTAGTACTACACTAGGCATGTGCTTTGTAATTCTATGTATTTATAAGTTTTTCTTATTTTTTATGTGACTCAATTTTTTGGCATTTTTTTAGTATTTGTCTCATACATGTTTCTCATTGTGCAGATGCCTTCATTACCCTTACGATACGAAGGCTATGCGAACAGTGTTAGTCATCACACACGGCACATTGCATCAGCTGCTTGGATCATTTACACACCTGAGTCGAAACTACTTTGTTCTGGGGGAATCTTTCTTGGTACTGCCACCAACAATATTGCTGAGTATATGTCTGTAATTTCACTTCTCACTGAAGTGTCATCTCGGGACATATCCAATCTGAAATTGATCGATTTCATAGTTGTCGAGTTCTTGTTTTTGTGACAGCTTTAGGTTCCAATATCATTTTTCCTTCCTCGTCAAGTTCTAGCAATGCTTTTTGAACTAGGAGCTTGTCACCTATAACATTGTTTAATCATGAAACATGGAAAACTAGGTGCACTTGGTGTTGTGGCCAGCAACAACCCCCCTTCTTATTTAATTTTATCACTAATACTAAATAAGTGGGGACCATAAGAAAAATCAATTAATGCTTATATTTCCTTTTTTCAATAAAACTTATTATCATAAATGTAGGAGAATACCCTCGAAAAATCTAAAAAGGCTTAAGTTTTATGATAAGTTAGAATAAAATCACTCCTTAAGAAACGTCGCATCTCAAAAATGGTAATAGACCCCTTCCTACAAGCGGAATTCTAAGTTGCAAAATCATGATGCGAAAATACGCACTAAAAAAATTCATCGCATTGCATGCCTCAAACATCACTTACGCTGAAATGCATTAAACCACCGATATTCGATGGCGCATACTACAAATCGCATTTCGTAGAAAACACATTAATGCATGATTGTCATATGCTACGAACCAGCAATATTGCGATTCCACGATATTGCGATCTGCGATACTGTGATCTATGATACTGTGATCCACGATATTGTGAAGCAAATCACAAATCACCTTATCACAGATCTTTAGGGCTCATTGTTCGAAAAAGATTTTTCCATAAATCAAGACCCAGTTATGTGCGTTAATGTTAATCAATGAGTTAGTTGGCAATCATTAATGGAATATGGTTTTGATCTGATCAAAGAGCCATTTCACGTAATGTGGTATATTTTATATGTTTTTGGCATTTAAATCTTTCCTATCACCTTTTTCATATCATTATTCTCACCTCATTTGTAAAATGCATGAACAAATAGCAGAGAACTATACATAGCATTATTCAGGATATTATGGGAAAGAAGGGTAAAGCTCTGAGTTATGAAGACAAAGAAATGGCGCCCTTATACACAGACACCGCCTGTAACAAAGATGTCGGTATTACTACTTGGGAAGGTATGTACAATCTACTTGAGGAGGAAAATCCCAAAATTATGGAGGTAACAACTATTGCAAGCTCACATGGGTCTTCTGAGGCGTTTATTACAGAACTCGCATGTTCATTTTTGCACTGGATAGCGGCAAGGCCTAAAATTCTTTCATACACAGACATGGTTAAATGGGTATTGATAGCATTGACATCACAAACAGACAATTTAAGACTCGGAGTCAAGAACTCACGGAGTCGTTATTTCCACAAAATTTAAGCTTTATATCCTCTAACAAAAAGCACGCGGGAGGTGAGAATCACACTAGGGAAGCCCGAATCAAGAAATAGAGGCAATTTTCGATGTGTGATTAGCACCATCGCTGGGAAAAACCCCTTGAAAAGGAAAGTCTCTGATTGCTCAGTTGCTTGTAAGCCCGGAAATTTGTAGAAAAAAATGTTAAAGGCAAAAGGAAAAACTTGAACTCTAAAACCTGTGGTATTTATCCAAGATATCCTCAAAATGGTATGTAGAAAGTACTGCATCTGCAGGCAGGCTGGAGACAGAAGGCTCAAGAAAGGGCAGAATCAATCAAAAGATTAACTAAGTTGAATTGGGATTCTTATTGGACGTATTTGGTAAAACCACATAGCCAGTGCATGACTCTCAAATGTATCATCAATTCTACCAAGAAGATGGCACCAGCTCTTGCCGATTCTGTTTTCGCAGCATAGCTAAAGTCGGAAGTCGGCCAGCCAACTCTCCTCAAGCAAATGTTGAATGCTTGTGATTTCAAGGAATAGATACACAAATAGTTATTTGTTAGTTTTAGTTTTAGATTCAGTTTTATTGTTAATTTTGCTTTATTTTAGCCTGAAATGAGGACGGTCATTTAAATCGTATCCTACATTTTTGTAATAAATTATTTTTAGATTTATTTAGTAGTATTTAAACCCTTCTCATACATTTAGAGAAGGGTCCTGAAATTTGTCAAAAACTTGTCCTCAGAACGTGCACTTTTGCACCCTCCGAGGAGGTTTTGATGAATGAATGGAACAGTATTTATTGATATCTGCATTTAATATCTACTACTGATGTTGCACTTTTGTACCCTTGGGGGATGTTGAATTAAGGAGAGATAACTCATTAATGCTTGAAGCTCATGAGTAGAACTAGTTATAAATGGTACTTTTATCTCTTAAGTATTTCTGCCTATGTGTTAAAGTGATATTCATGTTCAGCTATTTATGTATGAATGCGTGAATACTTGAGTTATCATTTGGCACTTCTGTACAGTGATAGCTATTTATTTATGCTTAATATATGAGTAGCTTATTATGTGATATGTTTTTCACAACTGTTTCATCTAACTTTTTATACAAAATGGCTTATCTTTATTGAATTATTTTCTCATAGCAGTTGAATGATCTTTATTACCAATTGTTATTTGAAATCATTTTAGATCGCATAGTAAAAAGATTACATCCTGGATTAGTTTAGAATTAGATATTTCTGTTTATTAGAATACAATTGCATGTTGTTAGATTAGATTTAGAATAAAATCATTTCACTTAGGAACTTTTTGAAATGAAATATCAATTCTCAACACACACACACATATATTGGGAAACTAGTCCCATATCCCCAGTCGGACCCACTATACCAAACGGAAAAGGAGCTGCTAACCAAAGTCTAGATCGGGTGGGTATCCCCCTTGTTGTAGACCCGATTTTCGAGGCTTCAACATATTTTGCGCTAGAAGGAGGGCCATGAACTGTGAATGGCAAGTAAGTCTAAATCTAAATACCATTTTGAGAGTAAATCGCCCTCACCATCTCCCCCGACTTCTCCATTGCACTTAGAATCTTTAAATCTTGAGCAAGAAGTCGAAAGAACAATAGCCACTACCACAAACCCTGACATTTCAGAGAAATCTACTATTGAACCTCCTGAAGTTAAGTCTTTGATCCATAAACTTCAGCGATTTTCCATATCACCTCAAAGATCTGATAAATCTCAAGGCAGTGTGACTTCGCAATATAACCCTACTCATCCTCTCACCGGATAAAGAGTGAAAAGTTTGGTATTGAACCAACTGAGTTACCTCTACCTACAAGGAAGAGAGAAATGAAATCACCTAAAGGGTCTGATAGTGAGACTCTTTCGTCATCATCATCCATCTCAACCTCTCTAGCGCGAAGTCAACCATCCATCCCTCCACTTCAGATTATTGTCCACTAGTCCACTAGAACTTCCATATCTCCTTCTCAATCATCTGGAATAGTAATACCCTCATCTTCCCAACCACAGGGATCATCTTCTACACTTTCCTCTGTTAGTAGTTCAGCAATGGCCCAATCTCCATGGAATAACCTAGGGGCATTCTTCATGCCTGCGCCCTTGAGTCAAATACCGGCCCATCTTGAAAAATGGCTGCCTAAGTTTAATCCTGAAGCAGGCACGCTAGCGGAAGAACATATAAACAACTTTATGTTATCTATATCTCAATGGAGTTACTAATGAAGATGTTGTCGTCTGAATCTTTCCCTACACTCTGCAAGGAGCAACTGGATCATGGTATTTCTCATTACCGTCTGGATCTATCACTAGTTGGGGTCTCTTCCAAGAAAATTTTTTTACTAAGTTCGGTGATGACAGGTCTACGGCAACACTGATCAATGACCTGTCTAATACTAGGGCTGAGTCAAAAGAACCTATCAAATATTTTAATTCATGTTTCAATAAACTGTTGAATAAAATTCCTTCTGCTTCCAAGCCTAGCGAAGAAGTGCAAAGTGAATGGTACATCTCTGCTTTACCATCAAACATATAAATCTTTGTTGATAGGGCTAACAAAACAACTTTAGCTGACAATATGAAGGAAGTAATAGCGGTAGAGAAACGTATCATAGCCTTAGAAAAGAAAAACATTATAGATGAACAAAAATCTAAGAAGGTTATGTTTAAGGAAGATCCCAAGAAAAACAATTGAAAGATCCATTCGATTTAGAAGGACTGCATAAAGTTTTGAAAACCATGTCTAACGAAATGGTTGACATTAAGAGACAAGTAGCAGAAACTTCTTCTAAAAATCCGTACAAGCCTTATAGAAGAAATCCTTCAACTGATTCAAAGCCTCCCAATGCTATCACAAGTGTTGAATTAGAAGAAGAAGAAGAGGAAATTGCTACTGAAGAACCTACCGATGAAGAAGAAGTTGTAGAGGTGCAAGGTATGTGGAATTTCATCGTCCCAGATGAAGAGGATCAAGAAGCATCGCCGGTTAGTACTCAAAGTAGAAATCAACTCAATCCTCCTCAACCTAGTCCTAATCCAAAGAGCGCAAGCTCAATGCCTAAGGATAAAGTCGCAACCAAGAAAATGACACCTAAAGTGACACAAGCAAGCCTAGTCCAAACAGATTCACCAACTCCATCTAAAAAATTGATTGTTTCGGATGAAATGGAGTATAATATCATAGAAGACATGAAGAAGACTAGGTCTAACATCACTTTATATGAATTAAGCAAGTTAAAACATCAGCAAAAGATACTTTTGAAAGAATTACATGTTGTACTAGTTGCACCTCTGCCTGCCGCTGTAATCTCTCAAGCTTCCCATGAGATGGGAAGAACTCCAACTAATGTGATTAATAAATTTGATCCAAAAGATATCGCTTTAATTGGAGGAAGGTCAAGATCTCATACTCCCCTATTTCTTCTTACTTATGAAGTTTTCAACAAAAAATTGCATAATTGTTTAGTAGATTCTGGAGCTTCATCTAATATCTTACCAAAGTCAATATGTGCAAAGTTGAACGTTCAATCTCAAAAATCTACTGTGTGCATAGTTCAGCTGGATCGGTCGCAAGTTGAAGTGATCGGTGAATTGAATCAGGTTACTATAAGGCTGTCATCTAATCCAAAGGGATGTCAAGTTATTAATATTTTAGTTGCAAATATTCCAAAATTGTATGGCTTAATTCTTAACAGAAATTGGTCAGAAAAACTTCATGGATACTTTGCAACCAATTGGTCGCACATGTGGCTCCCTTACAATGGTAAACCAAATCAAATAAAGGTTGAGCGAGAAAGACATCAGAAATACATAGTAACAGAATTGGAAGGAGAAAATGAACTGGTAGCATACAACAATAATATTATTGGCAACTATTTTGTTGATTCTTTCTTAGTAAATTTTAATGCTCATATTTCACCTTTTTTAGAACATATTGTTTTATCTCAAGTAGAAAAATTTTCTCAAACAGATAGCTCTAAATGTATTAATTTTATAGATAGTCTTGTAAATAAATCTTTATTTTGTAAGTTATTTTTTGACAGTTCTAAGTCTAATGAAGGAGCAGGAGTAGGATGCGTGTTAATTAGTCCTAAGGGAAACAAAACTATGCTAACTTGTAGACTCGAGTTGGATTGCACCAATAATACCATAGAATACGAGGCTTTAGTCCAAGGATTATACAAAGAAATCAGATTAGACATCAAATACCTACAAGTCTTCGGAGACTTTGAAATTGTAATCAGACAGGTACGCAATACTATACATTGTTTATCAGGTCATTTAAAGCATTACCAATATTTAGTTCAAAATCTAACTGAACATTTTATAGCATTCAATATTTCATCAATTCCCACACTCCAAAATGCTAGTGCAGACCTCTTAGCTAACGTAGCTTCCAAGCTCATTACCTCAAAAGACTATAGCCCTAATAGATTTTCAATCAAATTAATTTTTAGACCCTCGATTTTTGATAACATTACCAATTGGAGGATTTTCAACGATGATCCTGATATTGTAAGCTTCCTCACATCTAAGGGATCTTACACCAATCAGATAATTGATGAGGACCAACATGATAGACAATTGCAACAAGATAGCACTAACAATGCTATGCCAAAGTCAGTAGTGAAATTAGAAGACCGATATGATTTGAAAGATCGATTCAAGAGATCTACCAATTCAAAACTTCAAAGTTCAACTCTGAACTATGAATTGGTAAATCTAGGAACTAATACCAAGCCAGAAAATATCAACCTAGGCCTTGGCCTAGCTCTTGAAGAAAAATTAGTGTATGTTCATCTCTTGAAACAATACAAAAGTGTCTTTGCTTGGAACTACGATGAACTCAAGACTTATGACACTTCTATCATCCACCATATTATCCCAATGATAAATGATGAAAAACCTGTCTAGCAAAAGCTGAGAAAGATCCATCCTAATCTAGAAAACCAAATCAAATCTGAGCTCAATAAGTTATTGAAAACCAAAATCATTTTTCCCGTTCGAAATTCTAAATGGGTTTCCAATATGGTTCTTGTTAGAAAGAAGAATGGAGACATTAGAATTTGCATTGACTTTCAAAATCTTAACAAAGCCTACCAAAAAGATAATTTTCCTTTGCCTCCCATGGAGCAAATAATGTAGGCAGTCGAAGGATCAGAGTTAATGTCCTTCTTGGATGGTTTCTCTGGCTACAACCAAGTGTTGGTCCATCCCGATGATCAATTAAAGACCACGTTCAGAACCAAATGGGGCACTTATGCATATCAAAAGATGCCTTTTGGTCTGATCAATGTTGGTGCCACATTTCAGAGGGCCATGGACATCGCATTTAAGGGATTAGTAAACAAATCAGTGGTAATCTACTTGGATGATATAACGGTATATTCCAAGAAGTGAGACAATCATCTCAGAGATTTAAAACAAATCTTCCAACGTTGTCAAAGGTATGGAATTTCACTTAACCCAAAAAGGTCCTTTTTTGCATTAAGTGAAGGAAAACGTCTTGGATTCATAGTGTCAAAATATGGAATTCATATTGATCTTGACAGAATCAAGGATATTTCTGAAATACCCCTACCGCAGAACAAGAAAGCTATGCAATATTTCCTTGGCCAAATTAATTTTGTAAAGAGATTTGTTCCAGATTTTTCAAGAATCGTATCTCCTTTACAAGCAATGATTAAAAAGAACTCAATCTTCAAATGGGGCCAAGACGAATATGAAGCATTCAATCTGATCAAACAAGCAATTGTTAATGCTCCATCTTTAGAAAACTCCAATTTTTTCTGATCCTTTCATTTTATATGCATTTGCCTCTAATAGATCATATGTTGCGATACTCACTCAAGCAAATCAAGACAAGGCAGAAGCCCCAATTGCTTTTTTCAGTTCAAACCTGCAGGGGGCTAAATTAAATTATTCATATGTAGAGAAACAAGCTTATGTTGTTTTCAAAGTGATTAAATATTTCAAACCCTTTCTGCTTAAAACCCATACAAAAATCATAGTACCATTTCCAGCAATAAGAAATCTCTTAGTACAAAAAGATGTGGCTGAGAAAAGAGCCAATTGGGTTACTGCCTTACAAGAATACGACGTAGAAATCAAACCAGCAAGTATTATAAAAGGTCAAGGCTTTTGCAAAATGCTGGTTGGAGCATCGCTTATTTCTGAAATACATCTGCAAAGATACAAATGTACGAGGTAAGCCTAAACGATGTTGAATCATTATACACTGATATCATATTTTATCTAAAGAACAAATATGATCCTTCAAACCTCAATTATACCAAGAAAAGAGCTCTAAGGTTGAAATCTAAGCAATATCAACTCGTGAATGATGTACCTTTTAGAGCGAATTATGATTCTGTTCTCCTTAGATGTCTTGAGAAATCTGAAGCTGAAAAGGTGTTGCAGGAACTCCACGATGGACCAGCAGGTGGACATTATGCTGGAGATGATACCACACATAAAATCCTCCGCGCAGGCTATTACTAGCCCTCACTATTCAAAGACGTGCATAGCTATGTAAGGAAATGTTAAGTTTGTCAAACTGCTGCAGGGAGAAGAAAGAAACCATCGTTGCCTTTGCAACCAATCAACATTGAGCAGCCTTTTGATCAATGGGGACTGGATATAATAGGTGAGATCATTCCTCACTCTTCTAAACAACATAGGTATATCCTTACAGCAATATATTATTTTACTAAATGGGTAGAAGCAGTTCCTCTCAAGACAGCTAATGCTGAACACATCACTGAGTTCATAGATCAGTTCATAATCACCAAGTTTGGTTTACCTTCCGCTTTAATGTTTGATAATGCATTGTATTTTTCTGGAAATACTGTGACTAAATTTGCACTCAAAAGAGGTTTTAAGCTTAAATACTCTGCCAATTATTACCCACAGGGGAATGGGTTAGCTGAATCTACCAATAAAAACTTAATCAGAATCATGAAACGAACCATTGATAAAAACTCACAAAAATTGGCAGACCAAATAATGCAGAAAGTCTCCATTGGCACTTCTACCTTTAACTTATTTTATGGGAAAGAAATGATTCTTCCAACTCATCTAGCAATTCCCTCTTTGGCCTTAGTTCAATATATTGATGAAGCACCAACTTCTTCCTTACAACTAAGGCAGCTAGAAATACTTAAGCTATAAGAGCAATGAGAACAAGCTAAAATAAATCATGCTCATCACCAAGCATTAGTAAAAGCTTATTTTGATTCAAACATGATATCCAGAAAGGACTTTCAGATGGGAGATCTAGTTTTAAAATGGGACAAGGCTCATGAGGAGAAAGGAAAACATATGAAATTTCAACAAATGTGGCTTGGCCCTTTCCAAATTGCAGAAGTCATAGGTCCATCTACTTTTATGTTACAGGATTTAACAGGAAAAAGAGAGCCTTTACCTGTTAACGGACAGATCCTCAAAAAATACTTTCCATAGGAGATCATTCTTCTATTTTTGTAGATTAGTTTTTCCTTTATTTTCATAATAAAACCAGTTATAAATGGTTACATTTGGAATTCACAAAAAAGACAAATATTTCTTTTAGATTTTGTTTTTTCACTTGTATAAATAGAATTTTTTTAGAAAATTGGTCATTATTATTAAAAGATACAGTCAAAGGCTATAATCCTGGAAATGATACTAGTTTCAACCTTGTAAATTTTGATAAAAATCAACCTTTAGTGGGAAATTGTTTTGTACCAGTCCAATGAAACGTATCAATAACAAAATGAAGATTCTCTGTAGAAAATCTCTTTCCAAAAACTCTACCATTATCGTACAGAGCTATTCTTAAGGAAACAATGACTTCCTCCCCACCTAGGGAATTACAAGCTTCAAGGAATAATCCAACGATACACTTTAACTTAAAGAATAAGAGGTCTCATCACAAGCCGACTTATCCTGATCATAGATACTATAGCTTTCTAACTTTTCCAAAACTGCATACCATAACAGGGCAATGACTCAAGATTGTCGTAATCCAAAGACAAGGGGTCTCATCACGAGCTAGCTTGTTTAGCAAAGTTATAAATCAAGTGAGTGGCACTGTCATAAATTGGCTACCAAACCAAGGCATTGTTCTTTAAGGGTTAAAAGAAAATGAAAGAAATAAGTGTGGATATGGATTTCTCTTTGAAAATTGTATACTTCTCCAAGTGGGATACAGGATCATTACTGGGTAACAGGTAACCCTGTCAAGGCTATAAATGCCTACTGGAAGTAGAGGCTCTACCTATGACAAATGAGCATATTTAAAATTGATTTACAGAGAAGGCTTTGTTTTTATCTTTATAAACCAAGTAGTGACTTATGTAGATACAACGACTAGCTTGAGGAAGTAAATAACCAAAGTTAAACATAGAAGAAACAAACTATCATTGACAGCTGAAAGCATGATGTGCTTTATCTTTTTATAATAAAGTTTGATTTTCTCGAAAGTTTTATATTTTGGAAGTTTAGAAAATTCAAAAGAAAAGCATAGATAACTGGTTCTTCCAAGTGAATCGCCAATTGTTGTGGCCAGCAACAACCCCCCTTCTTATTTAGTTTTATCACTAATACTAAATAAGTGGGGACCCTAAGAAAAATCAATTAATGCTTATATTTCCTTTTTGCAATAAAACTTATTATCATAAACTTAGGAGAATACCCTCGAAAAATCTAAAAAGGCTTAAGTTTTATGATAAGTTAGAATAAAATCACTCCTTAAGAAACGTTGCATCGCAAAAACGGTAATAGACCCCTTCCTACAAGCGGAATTCTAAGTTGCGAAATCACAACGCGAAAATACACACTAAAAACATTCATCGCATCACATGCCTCAAACATCACTTACGCTGAAATGCCTTAAACCACCGATATGCGATGGTGTATACCGCAAATCGCATTTTGCATAAAACACATTAATGCATGATTATCATACACTACGAACCAGTGATATTGCGATTCCGCGATATTGTGATCTGTGATCCGCGATATTGCAAAGCAAATCGCAAATCACCTTATCGCAGATCTTCAGAGCTCGTTGTTCGAAAAAGATTTTTCCATAAACCGAGATCCGGTTATGCATGTTAATATTAATCAATGAGTTAGTTGGAAATCATTAATGGAATATGGTTTTGATCTGATCAAAGAGCCATTTCACGTAAGGTGGTATATTTTATATGTTTTCAGCATTCAAAGCTTTCACGTCACCTTTTCCTTATCATTATTCTCACCTCATTTGTAAACTGCAAGAACAAAGAGCAGAGAACTATACATAGTAGTGTTCAGGATACTATGGGAAAGAAGGGTAAAGCTCTGAGTTCTGAAGACAAAGAAATGACGCCCTTATACACAGACACTGCCTGTAACAAAGATGTCGGTATTACTACTTGGGAAGGTATGTATAGTCTACTTGAGGAGGAAAATCCCAAAAGATGGAGGTAACAGCTACTACAGACTCACATGGGTCTTCTGAGGTGTCTATTACAGAACTCGCATGTTCGTTCTTGCACTGGATAGCGCAAGGCCCAAAATTCTTTCATACACGGACATGGTTAAATGGGTGTTGGATAGTGCTGACATTACAAGCACACAATTTAAGACTCAGAGTCAAGAACTCATGGAGTTGTTATTTCCATAAAATTTAAGCTTTATATCCTCTAACAAAAAGCGCGTGAGAGGCGAGAATCGCACCAGGGAATCCCAGATCAAGAAACAGAGGCAGTTTTCGATGTACAATTACCACCATCGCTGGGAAAAACCCCTTGAAAAGGAAAGCCTCTAATTTCTCAGTTTCCTGTAAGCCCGGAAATTTGTAGAAAGAAACGCTAAAGGCAAAAGGCAAAACTTGAACTCTAAAACTAGTGGTATTTATCTGAGATATCCTCAAAGTGGTATGTAGAAAGTACAGCATCTGTGGACAGGTTGGAGACAGAAGGCTCAAAAAAGGGTAGAATCAATCAAAATATTAACTAAGTTGAATTGGGATTCTTACTGGACGTATTTGGTAAAACCACACAGCCCGTGCATGACTCTCAAATGTATCATCAATTCTGCCGAGAAGATGGCGCCAACTCTTGTCGATTCCATTTTCGCAGGATAGCTAAAGTTGAAAGTCGGCCAGCCAACTCTCCTCAAGCAAATGCTGAACGCTTGCGATTTCAAGGAACAGATACACAAATAGTTAGTTGTTAGTTTTAGTTTTAGATTTAGTTTTAGTGTTAATTTTGCTTTATTTTTTCCTGAAATGAGGACGGTCATTTAAACCACATCCTATATTTTTGTAATAAATTATTTTTAGATTTAGTTAGCAGTATTTAAACCCTTCTCATGCATTTAGAGAAAGGACCTGAAATTTGTCAAAAACTTGTCCTCAGAACATGCACTTTTGCACCCTTCGAGGAGGTTTTGATGAATGAATGGAACATGATTTATTGATATTTGCGTTTAATATCTACTACTGATGTTGCACTTTTGTACTCTTAGTGGATGTTGGATTAAGGAGAGATAAATCATTATTGCTTGAAGCTCATGAGTAGAACTAGTTATAAATGGTACTTTTATCTCTTAACTATTTCTGCCTATGTGTTTAAAGTGATATTCATGTTCAGCTATTTATGTATGAATGCGTCAATACTTGAGTTATCATTTGGCACTTCTGTACGGTGGTAGCTATTTATTTATTCTTAATATATGAGTAGCTTATTATGCGATATGTTTTTCAACACTATTTCATCTAACTTTTTATACAAAATGGTTTATCTTACATAACAGAAAGATTACATCCTGGGTTAGTTTAGAATTAGATATTTCTGTTTATTAGAATACAATTGCATGTTGTTAGATTAGATTTAGAATAAAAGCATTTAACTTAGGAACTCTTAGAAAGGAAATATCAATTCTCAACATACACACACATATATTGGGAAACTGGTCCCATATCCCCAGTCGGACCCACTATACCAAACGGAAAAGAAGTTGCTAACCAAGGTCTAGACCGGGTGGGTATCCCCTTTGTTGTAGACCCGATTTTCAGGGCTTCAACACTTGGGAAGACACAGGAAGCTACAATTTGTATGCCATAGTACTAATATTTTGCAACACCTTGTACGGATCATAATACTTTGGTGATAATTTATTATCCTTCTTAGCTTGCTTGAGGGATATTTGTTTGTATGGTTGTAGTCATAGAAATTCCCAGTCATCTACATCAAAATTTATTTCGTTGCGAGTTTGATATTCTTGTTGTTTCATTCTATTCTGCACCAATGTGAGGTTATCCTTTAAAAGTTGGAGAACCTGTTGTTGATGCTTGATGTGATCTTCCACTGCTTGAACCTTAGATTTTTCTCTTAAAGATGTTGTGATGTATGGTGGATGATATCCGTAAAGTGCCATAAATGGGATCATTTTCATTGCAGTATGGAAGGAATGTGTATACCACCATTCAACGAGAATCAACCACTTGACCCATTATGTTTGCTTATCAAATACAAAGTAATGAAGATATCCTTCCAAACATTTGTTTACAATCTCAGTTTTCCCATCAGATTGAGGATGATAAGATGAACTATGAGCTAACTGAGTACCCAAACAAGAAAATAATTCAGTCCAAAAATTTCCAATGAAAATGGGATCTCTTTCGCTTACAATAATTTTTGGGTTTCCATGTATCTTTTGATCTATTTCCATAAATGTAGTAGAAACTGTACTGGATTTAAATGGATGAGATAATGCACAAAAGTGTGCATACTTGGTAAGTCTATCAAATACCACCATGATGACACTTTTTCCTTCAGACTTGGGTAAACCTGTGATAAAATCCACTAAAGCCTCCTCCCAACATTGACTTGGAATGTATAAAGGTTGTAACAGAACTGGGGTCTTAATTGTCTCAACTTTATTTTGTTGGAAAACCAAACATTATGCCACAAACCTTTGAATATCAAATTTAAGGCCATCCCAGAAAACTTCCTTCTTAACCCTATGGTAACTTTTTTAAAATCCTGAGTGCCCTCCTAAGGGAGAGGTGTGAAATTCCAGAAGAATCTTTTGTTTGAGTTGGGAATTCTTACAAAGGTATAAACAATATTTGTACCATAACGAATCATATTCCAGCTAAATGTATCAGATGTACTGGGATCTTGCTGTAACTTTTGAATGAGTACCCACACTGCTTCATCATTCTTCCATTCATCCCTTGCTTCATTTATCCAATCTGGTTGGATGATAGAGATGGAACAAAGCAATGCTTTCACATCCTCATCCTTTCTTGAGAGTCCATTTTCAAGAAAATTTTGCTTCCCTTTTTGTAGATGATTTCAAATTCATAACCCAATGTTACATAGGAAAATGACTTCCTCATCATCTTAGAGGAGAAGGGAAATATTACTGAAAGATTGACCAATTTTACAGGCCTATTTTCCAAGCTAACGCTCTCTAGGAACTAGCAAGGTGCTTTATAAAGCTTCCTAGCTATGCATCAGGTGTGTTAGTCCCTAGGGTAACTCTTTGTGTATCCTCAGGGGGTGTTAGTCAACTTTAGTGAGTTTTTGGAGGTCAATGGAGTGGGTCGACTAAATTGTATCCCTGTATTCACTCATATGTCAGCTCATAAAGCATGGAAACATTCAAATTTGACCTATTTGAGGAATTTCTATTCCTAACAAAGTCTACAAATAGGGAAAGAGTGATAAAGCATGGAAACATCTCTTCTTTTGCCCAAAAGAACTCATGAAATATTTGACAAGGCTTATCCTCTCGTGTTATATATTTGAGGCTAGGGCCATTGTGAAAGAGGTCGAAAGTATTGAAAGGATTTCCTATTCAATGTCAGAGCTTATATTATACATTGGATCTTCAAGAGGTTAAGAAGAGAGACTGGGAGAGGAGCTGGAGGAGTAAGGGAAGCTTGATGCAATTAATGGTTCTAATCACTCTTTCCTATCATTAATATAGACCTACAGTTGTGTTGTCCACTCCATGGCATTGGTATTGTGATTTATATACATGTTTATGCAATGCTAATGATTATGAGTAGATTAGATGTATGCAATTATATATCCTTATGTATTATTGTATTGATTGTTGAAGTTATATGTTGTGATATTACACCTCGTCTTGTTTATGTGCAGGTATTGATCTTGGAGTTAGCTGAGGGGTCTTCTGCTCCACTACTTTGCGTTCTCTAGCAACACCACACCAAGATCTGAGGTAACAATCCTTCTTCTTACTTTGATTATCATTTCACTAATACGGATATGTGCATGTATCTCTGGGCCAGTTGTAGCTAATCTAACTATCTGCCAAGGATCCATAGAAGATCCTTGAGGGTATCACCACCACAATTCACCCGTGCATTGATCCCTATAGCAGAATTGGCAAATCCACTAGGGACTACACTTAGTTCTTGGTTTTCTCCCAGAAAGTTCCCAAATCTCTCTTTCTTTCTAGGCCTTCTAACCAATCAGGACTATACATCACCCTTCTCACAGTGCTCAGCCTTAGATCTAATCCCCATAGCCTTGTTTTAGATCCTATCCCTCACTAACACACCCTACCAATGAAAACAATGCTTTATAAAGCATTGTGGCCTTGCAAACAAAGTGTTAGTGCAACCACTTACTCTTTGTGTCCTTTGTTATAGTGCGTGAGCCAGCCAAGTCTTGATAACAAATCAGTTCTGTGAACTCATGGGTTGGGAAATTTTCTTGTACGTTGATCAAGGATCTGCAGCTATGTATGTTTGATTGATATCTATTTCCTGAACAATTTTTTCTTTTTAGGAAAATAGCTTTACTGCTTAATTTTTTCATAAAAAAGAAAATACAATTTTTTTTACAGTTTTTCTCCTTAGTTGGTTAGATCTACATTTATTTGGTTTAAAAAGTAGTTAGATAGCATTTTATTTATGTAAATTATTCTTGTCGTTTACTGTACTAGATGCATGGTATATATTAATGTATAAATGACTCCTTCCTTATAGAAGCAACTCATTCATCGAAGTGAAATTTAAAGCATTTTTTTGCATGGTTTGTGTCACAGTCCCACATAACTTTATACATCAACACCCCGACTGATGACATTAACAAATTCAATTTAAAATTTTAATCGTAATAAAATCAATCAGCAACTCTTTTATGAGTAAATACACATATTAGTCTAGGATAGGATCTTGGGTTAGACGGTTGTGAGTTAACTACCCAAGATCATACACCGAAACTAGTGTCATTATTGAGGGAAATCCTTCTGCACTCATACTATTCGAGACCACTCTAGTCAAAACGAAGTTAAATATGAGACAACATTGGACTGTAAATGAAGGTCACCCGCCTTCGATTACATCTCCTTTGGGTATTCTTTATATCGGGGATCCTTTCAGGGATATCAAAGCTGAGTCGAAGACTCGGGTATTCTGCCCACATAGCGTACTATCTATGACCATGTCCCCCCCAGTAGTGTGTATGATTTGAGGTAACCATAGTGGCCATACTTTTTAGGGACAAACACAAGGTGACTGGGTGGGCTGCCCTGGTACCTAAATAGACGAACCTACTCTGTCTTCAATTTTTGGGAGGGTGCCCGTCTTCACGAAAGTACTTGGCCCCTTAATATAAGGTTCGGTCGAAGCTCAAGAGTAATTGTAACTATACATTTTGCCAACTCTCTCTTCTATCCATTGTGATACTACATTTCATCTCTAGAAAATAGTGGTTATCAGACATGGTCATACCCTCTACTTGTTGATTGACTTATTTAGAGTATTTTTTATTTTTAGGTGTTAATTTGTTGTCACCGAGACTATAATAAATATCACAATAAAATCTTTTGATAAAACTTATCGGTCACCGTGGCTACATATGGCCCTCGTCATCAATCTAGATAGCTACAAGGTCTTCCCCCACTAACTATGGAGGATCCTCTAAGCCCCAGTGAGCTGGATTACCCATCTTTGGGTAATCAGTCTCCAAGATCTAACATTGAATCAGTCTAGACATTCCACAACTCAAGTTTACCAAAAGATTACTTTACAGAATATTTCATTCCTCCTTATAATCCTCCAATCATGAATCCGTTGGGACTGCTATTGATTCAAGTTGCACCTGTACCTCCTATGTCTTCCTTTGTACATATACCCACCATCCCATGGACGACAAATGGGTCATGGGATTTTGTGGACACATTTTGTCCACCCTCACTTCCCCAGTCGATAGTCAGTACCACACCACTGATGGTGAACCTTGCTATCCTAACTATGCTAAGTCCAACCACCATAGTTACACCCAACTTGAGTGGAACCTAGTACATACCGGTTTCTGCCCCTTTTGTTTCAACTCCTAGACCATCGACAAGCGATCCATATAGTTCTCCTTATAGCGCTATATATAGTGCGGTTAGCATGGATCCCTTCAGAAACCCTTTTGGTTGGAATCCATTGTTTAGCTCCAACCCCCAGGTTTAAATTCCTAGGGGCACTGTTCCCAATATACATATACTAGCTAGGAATATTATTTTTTCCCCTCCGTTTACAAGAAAAAATGGATATTCATTGATTTCCATGAATCCTCCATATGTCAATCAAGGGCCTACAGCTAATTACATGGCTAGCAGGATCCCTCAAAAAGGTCTCGCTCAATCCATATGGGCACCCCACTCTCAACCTCAAATGAGTCAAGGGGGCACTCCTTATCCTAGGGGAACTTATATCCCCTAGCCTAACAAGCCCTATGGACAACCATAATATACGACTATTCCCCAAGGAAATTATTATTCCACAAATCCTGTGTATAATATTGGGAGGAGCGCAAGGACCCTTAAGTAATTTGTCATCACCTTGGTCTGAATTGGGGGCATCAAATACTTTTCCTTTCTTGGCAACACTTGACATCCCCGATTTGAACAAACTCACCAATGACCCATCTTTTACAACTTACTTTGGCCTCCAATCTCGCACAAAATTCCCACTGACATCCCGAAGTTTGAAGGGAAACAAGGGGAGGATGAGGGTACACACATCACCATCTATCATTTATGGTGTGTTTCTAACTCCATGATGGACGATAGTATTCAGCTTCGGCTCTTTCCCCGCACCCATACTGGTAATGCAGCCAAGTGGTACATTGAGTTACCACACATGTCAATCAATACCTTTGGCGCTTTAGCAATGGAATTTTTAAGGCACTTTCAACTACCCATCCACTATGAAACTAGGACGTAACTCCTTACTTAATTACACCAACACACCACCACCCACATCCCCGATCACATCCATGAATGGAGACGTAGGTGGAGGCTCGGCAAAGCACCCCTCCCAGATTATCTATTAGCGGATTGGTTTTGTAAATCTCTTCTCCCTCAAATCGCTAAGGATATTGCCTTAGGTGGTGCAGTCACAGACGACCAATCCATTCATCATACCCAACACTTATATTTAATTTATTCACAAGTCTAGCACATTATACAATGTCATTCCCAATGCCCCTCAAACTTCCAATGTTCCTGCTACTCAGCAACCCGGTGCACACGCTGATGGTATTATCGGTGCTACCTCCAGGGATGTTGTAAAACAACTCAGGGGTCACATTGCCCAGTTGTCAATTGACCCTGCTACCCAATCAACTTCTCTTCCTACCGCCACAATAAACTCTGTGTAGTCTACATAAAAACCTGACAGTAAGAATAAGAAGAATAAGAAAAAGACTGCTCCTTCTAAAGAGTAGTCAGCCAAGTAGTCCAACCCAAAGCAGAAAGTTGTTGCACCACCTGACAATGGAAAGGAAAAATCTGTCAAGTTCCCTTGCAAGATCTATGTGGAAGACCATATGACACATTGTTGTCCGCGCCTCTCCAAGGGAATAGGTATCCTTGCTCAAAAGGACACTAGTTGGACCCATGCAGTCCTAAACAACTCTTTGCCTGCTCAACAGTAGAAAAATCTTATTGTGAACTAGCCTCAACCACCACAAGGGGGAAACAATGGTTCACATAATCCTTTAGCTGGTGAAGGACCATCCACCATTTACACCTTTGAAATGGTTGATCTTAAAACTAGAGCCAAAACTTATGGAGCTCCAGTCACTAATGTTGAGGAACCTTCCTCGAGTATAAACCCATCATCACTCAATGATATTCATATCAAATGGCCAGTTTTTAATCTTGTGATTCGCCTCCCAAGAGGGGCACTTCATCGCACAACGCAGAATACATCTACATGTACTACCCAGAACTACAGTATTCTAGAAGATCTGGTGCAGGCACCATCAGTTATGTCAGTGCCTGAAGTATTGCAAACTTATCCAACACAAAGGAAAGCCCTACTTTCGGCAAATGGTGGGTTCAACCCTCAGGATTCATGCTAGCAATATTCAACATGGACAAATGTAAACCTCCCCTTTCACACTAGCTTGCATTTGAGGTGCAAATTTTTTCGAAAGGATGAGGGGTGCATAGAACTGTAAATGATGAAGGTTCTTCAACATGCGTCATGTCTACTTCATGTTGACTCGCCTTGGGCTCTCCAACCCTCTCACCATTGTCAAATTCCCTTAAAGCTCTCGACGACCACACTTTCATCCCAAAAGGTTACTTTACCATCTACCCCATCACTTTGAGTGGGAAAATAGTAATGATGGATATCGAAGTCGTGGATAGAAAATTCGACTATAATCTAATGTTGGGCTATAGTTGGAATAATTATGCCATGACTTCCATTGTGTCTATTGTCTTTCATATCATCCTATTTCCATTGGATGGAAGGATAGTCACAATGGACCAGCTACCCTTTTTCACCCCAGATTACTCCCCATTACCTAGGGGCTATGTACCTTCGTTGGGTGTTATAGCTGACTCTTACATTAGTATCGGTACCGGTCTATTGAAGGGTTCTTCCCTGATGGGTTTTTTTCCTCTCTCGCTGCTCGCGGTTCCATAGACGGTCTCTATTGTCTCATTTATTCCTCATGAACTGACCAATCCTTGGATCCTCCTGGCCCCTTTAGACATTGACTCTTATAAAGAGCAAATGTCACTATCACCAACCAAATTGGCCAGCCAAGCCATTCAATCTACATTGAGTCTCTGATCACTTTGGTCACAACCAACGGTACCACCTCCTCTCCCATTACTGCTCCCTCTGACAATCTTCTCAATCAAGTCCTACCTTTTGATGAATCTATTCGAGAGATCATGTGTTTAGAGGAGTGACCTTAGGAGGATTCTCACCATCGTGTTTCGATATCTGATTCAGATGCGATGCCCATATAAATCCTATCCTTTGAAACACCTAGAATCATTCCCTCAAGTTATACAACAATCTAAACTTTGGATTCAGAAGGGAACATGGGAAATATTTCAAAGACATTTCTTATCAATATTTCATTCAAGACAGGCATCATGGAAAACATCCATATTGGAGTCGATTGCACTCCTAAGGAAATTGCAAGCTTCACCTGCCTTTTTAAGGAATTACGCAATGTATTTTCTTGGTCTTACGAGGAAATCCCCAGCATAGACACATCTATTGTCAAGCATGAGATCAAGGTTTATGACAATTCCAATTTTGTCTACCAAAGGCTTCAACCAGTCAAAACCCGCAAAATTGCAGCCATCAAGACTGACGTGGAAACATTGCTACGTGTTGGTTTCATTTACCCCATTCCCTTAACGGAATGATTTTCTAATCTGGTTCATGTAGATTAAAAACAGAGTATCATCCACGTCTGTGTCGACTACTAGGTGTTGAACATTGCATGTCCAAACGATGATTATTTGACACCATTCATCGACCAAATAATCAACGATTTCGCCAGTTGTGAATCCTTCTCATTTATGGATGGTTTCTCAAGCTATAACCATATCGCCATATAACTGCAAACTAGCACAAAACTGCCTTCATTTTCCCTAGGGGAACATTTCCATATCAAAAACTCACATTTGGTTTAAAGAATGTTGGAGCAACATTTCAACGGGCCATGGACTACGCATTCCATGATATCAGGCATATTTTTAGATAGAGGAGGAATGACCTATTATAGAGTTTTGTGAACCCAACGTTTCAGACTACCAACTGAGTCCATCATCAGGGGATGTGTCATTAAGATCTGAAGAATATCTATTGACACATCCCCTGATGATGGACTCACTTGGTAGTCCAAAACGTTGGGTTCACAAAACTCTATAACATGTCATTCCTCCTCTATCTAAAACTATCCTCAGTTGTATGGTTTCATTATTTAACAACATCAGGCATATTGTTCAGGCTTACTTGGACGACCTTGTAGCCCATTCCAAGAAGAAAACTCAGTACCTAGTTCATTTATGAGGAATTTTCCTTAGGTGCAGGTTCTATATCATACGTCTGAATCCACACAAATGTGTTTTATTTTTTGAGTCTGGACACCTACTTGCTTTCATTGTCTCAAAACACGGGATTAGGGTTGATTTCGATAAGGTAAAGGCAATTACTCAATTTCTCGAACCATGACCCATTTTGTAGCTCTAACGTTTGCAAGGGAAAGAAAACTTCTTACAAAAATTCATCATAAACTATGTCAAGCAGACAAAAGGCTTTATGCACCTACTAAAGAAGGGAGTACCATACTTGTGGGATGATCAAACCTAAAAATAATTTGATGCCTTGAAACAGACACTTATATCAACCCCGTTGCTTAGTGCTCCCAACTATGCATGCAACCTTCTCCTCTATCTAGCAACCTCGCCATCCTCTATTTGAATGGTGTTGGTCCAAACTCATGATGATCTGAGTGAGCATGTGATCCATTATCTATCAAAAGGCCTGGTTGGGCCCAAACTCAAATATTCACATGTGGAAAAGTTGTCCTTCGCAGTTGTCTTTATTGTCAATCGATTCCGACATTATATACTACTGCAACAGACCACCATCATGACTTTAGAGAATCCCATGTGACATTTTGTCTCATCAATTCATTGGAGGAAAATATTCGAAATGGATCGTTATCCTCTAGCAATTTGATTTGGTTTTAGCCACTGCCAAGGTGAAAAAATCCTTAGTCTTCACAGAACTATTGTCAGATCTTCCAATTGTCAAACGAGATATCTCATGATGCTCTCCTAGATGAATCTGTCTATCTGATCAACTCTACTGACCCTTGGTATGGTGACACTCTTGTCTACCTCCAAGCATAACGATTTCGCCCTGAACTATTGTCGCATGACCGTCATCGCATCTGCCACCAAGCTCGAAACTATTTAGTGTTGAATGAAACTTTATATCGTCATGGCACCAATATAGTTCTTCGATGTTGCCTCACTCATTAAGAGGCGGAACACATTTTAAATGATTTCCATGTTGGGGCATGTAGTGGTCATCTTTCTGGCATATCTACTGCCCAAAATGTTTTACTTGCAAGATACTACTGGTCAAACTTGTTCAAAGATTGTATCAAGGAAATCCAACAATTTCACCTTTGTCAAGTATTTACAAAGAAAATGTGCACTCCTCTGGCCCCCCTACACCCAATTATCTCTGTCGGCCCCCTTGCCAGATGGGGTATTCACTTCGTCACATGCAAGCCCATTTCCTCCGATGGACACAACTACTTTATTGTTGTTGTGGACTACTTTATGAAATGGGCCAAAGCCATTTCCACCTTTTGGGCTGATGGAGAAATCGCGGTGTTATTACTATTTAATTAGGTTATCTGTCATTTCGGTGTATCCTGCATGATCGTTACAAACCATGGGTCTCATTTTCATAATCACATGATTTCTAACTTAACATCATTGCTTCATTTTTGCCATGACCAATTGTCCTCCTACTACCCCTAGGCTAATGTCCAAGTAGAATTTGTTAATGGCATCTTAAAAACCATGATCCGCGGGTTAGTAGGTAATCACAAAACCCACTTCCACTACATGTTATATCCTATGTTATGGGCATATCGAACTTCAATCAAAACTGCTACAGGCTTTACACCATTCCAACTTGCTTATGGCCTGGAAGAAGTACTACCTATCGAGTGCCAGATTCCTTCCCTAAAAATTGTTGTTGAACTCTTATCCAGCACCACTACCGAAGAAGAGCACTTTCTATATCTCAATCAACTGGATGAAACCCATCAAGATGCCGATGGGTCAAAGCCCAGTATGAAAAAAAGGTAAACTTTGTTCTTACCAATAAGGCGATCTTGTTTTTATCTATGATAAAAGGCATGACCTCTTGGGGGTAGGAATGCTTCAACCCTTATGGATCGTTCCATATGTCGTCACCAAGGCCCTCTCAAAAGGGTCATATGAACTTCAGGACTGTGAAGGAATCCCGCTCGCGGAGCCCCGAAATGGGCTCTATCTGAAAGATGTATTATGCCTAGTACTGCATTAGGCATGTGCTTTGTAATTCTATGTATTTATAACTTTTTCTTCTTTTTTATGTGACTAGATTTTCTGGCATTTTTAGACTATTTGTCTCATACATGTTTCTCGTTGCGCAAATGCCTTCATTACCCTTACCATATGTAGGATATGTGGATGGTGCCATTCCTCACACATGGCACATTGCATCAACTGCTTGGGTCATTTACACACCTGAGCTGGAACTACTTTGTTCTGGGGGAGTCTTTCTCAGTACTGCCACCAACAATATTTCTGAGTATATGTCTCGGGACATCTCCAATCTAAAATTGATCAATTTCATAGCTATCGATTTCTTGTTTCTATCACTACTTCAGGTTCCAATATAATTTTTCCTTCCTCGTCAAGTTCTAGAAATATTGTTTGAACTGGGAGCTTGTCACCTATAACATTCTTTAAGCATGAAACATGGAAAATTGGATGCATTTGGGAAGATGTAGGAAGCTGTTGTGGATCTAGCCCAAAATATTATAGATCTGATATGAAAATATAAGATTATGCAAATAAACCCAAGAAATAAGATAGAAATGATTCTTTATTGATCAAACCCTTAAGGTAGGGCAACACCATACATTCACTCCTTAA